>VYZR01082628.1:83399-112895 GCA_013400675.1 Oxylabes madagascariensis
TTTTTTTTTTTTTTTTCCTGGCAAGAAGGTAGGAAAAAGGAAGCAAGGAAGGAGCCAGAAGGGGAGGTGTCATTTCATCCTCCTTCACCTTCTACTCACCTTGTCCTTTGTCTGGGCCATGGAAGACCCAACTGTAAACCTTTTTCCCTTCTGAAAGGACCAGACCTAGCAGAAATGTCCAGAGAGGTGACTGTAAAGTACTCAAGGGGACTCTCAGCTTCCTGCATGGAAGCAGCAATGGCTGAGGCCTCAGAGAGGGGTGTGACCAGAGGGATGGTGGGCCCTCCTCACACTGGCTCTGTAATGTGTCCTCTGTGGCCTCTGTGCCATTTTCTGAGCCAGCTGGGACTGTGGTGCAGCTGGGCACCTTCCTAGGCAGCAGGAGCTCCAGCCTGGTGGGGGTCAGGATGCTCAGCAAGTGCCTTGGCACTGCCCAACCGTGGTGTTCCTGGCAGCTTGATAAAAAATTGCCTTGAGCTGTGTGGGATTAAATGAGGGAGGAGGAAGAGGGTCCATTTCTGCAGGGAAGAAAAAATAAGGAGCTTTGTGTCTGAGGGCTAATTTACCTTCCACCTTCTCAAAGGTGAGCTTTCACATATGGACTCACTTTCATCTTAGACTTTGGGAAGAAGATCACTATCCTCAGATGTCAATCAATGCCTTTCCAAAACTAACCTAAAAGAAAAATTAAATATTTGACAAAATTCTTCCTTTTTCCTTGTTTGTCCTCCCCTCTTCTGTGTGAACAATTTCAGCTTTTCTTTTTAAACCTCACAGCCTACAGCATGCAGTAATAGCTCATTCATTATTCAAGTAAATGTTTCTGTAACTGGGTTAATAATAGTCCTCATAGCTAAGTACAGTAGTCTAGCTGGTAGAGTTAAAGTTCCCACAGTGCTTTTGTTTTCCTCAGTTTGTGGTAATATTCCCAATAAAGCCATTCATGGAAACAACTGTGTCACAGCAGCTTATGTGTAACACCCAGTGAATTATTATAACAAGATTTGTTAAAACTGTGGAGGAGGTTTGTAGTAAGATAGTTATCTGAAAACAATCTTTAAAAAAAACTGTTGAAAGCTCTCATTTCAAGGTATGCTGCTTTCTCCACTGCAGTCAATTCCAAGAGCTGCTGAGGTTACTGTAATAGCTGAAGGTAGTTTGTGATTAAAAGCTTAGAAAATTTTCCCTCACATACAGCAGAAACTGAGGTACCAACACAGGCAGAAGTGCTCAACATGGAGCCCACATTTAAAAACTGAGCTGAGGATAATATTTGAATCAAATACTTCAGTGTGTAGAAAATTGAGAAAATAATTAGACTAATAAAGCACAAGAATCTTTATAATTTGGTAAGAACATACTAGCATGACACACATAGAAGTAAATGATGGTTCTCCTAAACTCCTAGAATTCTCTGAGTTAAAAAAAAAAGTAGTACATTAAAGCAAGATGATGGATATAATTTATTTAGAGTGTTGAAAAGCTTCCGATAGGATTCTGCCTGCGAGAATATGAAAGAAGTCTGGTAACAAGAAAGTGAGGTAAAATCTTGCCCTGGATTAACAACTGCTGAAGAGACAAGCTGGCAGTGGAAATAAGTGTCTGAAGCCTGAGGCTGAAAAATATTAAGAGTGAAGCACCCTAAGGATGTCTATAAGGACTATATTTTATCTATCCATGTGCAGGTGACGATGTTGTACATACATTACACTGATTTCCTTCAGTTTCTATGAGGATCTGTTTACAACAGACAGCAGATAAATATGGACTTTGAGATAAGGAATGTATCCATTAGGTTTTTTTATAGATTTTGTATGTCTTAAGACAGAAGTCTTAAGACTATGATCATAGTTTCAGTGGATTTGCTAAGTACTGCATTTCCTAATAACACTAAGAATTTGATGAACAATGAAATGTCAAAATATGCAGCTGATAAAAGCTTGATCAGAAAGAAAAAGCTGCAAAGGATTGTTTGAAACACCAGACAACTCTAATACCACCAGTGGTTGTCCTAACATGATGGCAGATGAACTTGAACTAAAAGGTAATGCATTTGAAAGAAATAATTTAAACTACTCTGACACACTGATGGCTTCTGAATTAACCGTAATCTCCGGAGAAAAGACCTGAGCATTACTGTGAACAGCTCAGTGAAGATACTAAGCTACAGAAGCAAAAAAAAAAAAGTGTCTGAGATGCTGCTGTGAGGGGATGCATTAAGAAGAGAATAAGAATGTACCTAGCCTGGTGCGCAGATGCGGCTGCAGGTGTAGCCACATGTGCACTCAGAGGGGTGGCTCATCAGCCTCATTTTTTTACTGTGTGAGATTTGAGATGCCACGTGTACAATGTGAACCTGCTAAAAGGACCTGTGAATAATTCATGGTTCCCAAGTGAGAAGAAGGGCTGAGGATGATGAGGTTGGTCACTTGTGTTTAGGAGCCAGCCAGTCCTTCTGGCAATGTACCAAAAGTTGAGAGAATGGGAAGGTTTGGGATGGCATAAGGCGTGTCTGAGCACACAGACTCCTCATCAATACTGGGCCTGCTGCTTCTTTTCAGGATATTTCCTAGTACTTCTGCCAAAATTTCCCCCTCTGTCATTTCCAACAAGGAACATGGCCAATCTTGCCTCTCATATTATTAGTTATTGTCATACTTATGGCCTGGGTGCATGAACCCATATGGAAAATTGAAACAGTGCTAGTCAGGACTCATGAAGGGACCATGAAAAGAAGGGCTGGGGGATGAAACTGCAGGAGAGCAGTGACAGTGAGCAATAAGGAGCGGAGAGGAGGCAGGAGATGGCAGAATCCCATGGGACTCCCCATCCAGACTGGATCAACCCCTCAGACAGCCTCTCTTCAGCAAACTTTTTCTCTGTCTCCAGGTCTGTGGCGCACCAACAGCCCTGACACATTGCTTTACACCCAGTTTCCATTTAAGATAAAGAGAGGAAGCCCGTAACTCTTATGCAGTTGCAGTTTCTCTGGTTTTGACACAAGACAACCCCTGCAAAATGCAAACTGAAGCATGGTTATCTTAGCTACCAGAAGGGCTAAACACTTCATTAGGTTTTTAAATGAAAGCTTAGTTTCTGGAGAATGCAGTCAAATCTGCAGGAAGGACCTAATTCTTCCCACATTTTCATGAGCATAGGGGATCAACATCTTTGCCAGCCAGACGCTCTTGTTCTGCCTGTCCCAGAAAACAAGGAAAAGGGGAAGCTTGCATTTACAAGATGACATTTTTAAAGCTGACAAAGAGAACCATGAATAAGTAGGGTAGAGTAAACCTGTAGAATTCACTGAAGAAAGTTTTTAATGTATTCTGCAGGATTAGAAAAGCACCAGCCTTTTATAAAAGTAATGTTTGCACTGCAGTAGTTACAGTGGCTGCAAATGATGTTAAGACCCAAAATGTTTTCCCTGGCCTGGCATAGTGGATTGAAGCCAGCAGGGCAGTAGCAGGTATTCTCTGCTCTATGACCCTCCTCATTTGTCATGAACCTTGTCTCAGAGCTGTTTGCTGTGTCCTTTTTCTCTGGTGGTAATACTGTGAAAATCAAAGTTTTCATTGAAAGAAGGAAGTAAATTTTTTTCATACTATATAAACAAAACTGAAAATCTGACTCCCAAGGTTTCAAAAAAGCAAAAAGAACCCAGCAAAAAAGCCAACTGTCCCAGGTGCCAAATTTGCACTTTTTTTTGATAGGTCATGATATGTGAGTGGCTGGTGTCAGCAATACTGAGAATGGCTTCTGGAGCTGATGGAAGCTGCACAGAGTGTTCCAATAGGCATGAGGAGACTGAGGAAAGAGAGGGAAGGGCTAGGAAAGAGAAAGGAGCTTTACATTTCCCTCTCCAAAAATACTCTGAAGAAGGCAGTGAAAAGCCCCTGAAAAAAGCTCAAATAATCTGGGAAACAACAAGGAAGGCTGGATTTCAAAGGACTGCTGAGAATGAAGATCAATAGCACCAAGGAGGATGGCTCAGTCCTGTAGTAGATCAGGCAAAGTCTTCACCACACCGGATTATTTCATGTTTTGCTTGTATGTTCACTTGGAGGGCATGGAGTCCTGATTTAGTGGGACAGCTAAAATATCCAAACAGCAAGAAGAAAGTAATCATTGGCCAAGTAATCATGGTAAAAACATTATTTTGTAAAGGTTACAAGCTCTTCTCTTCCAGAATTGCCACACAGGAACTAGCAATACGTGTTTTCTCATTACAGATGAAAATGACAAGAGATTGCTGGAGACAGTGCACTGGATTAGGGAGACCCATATTCCCATGGATCATCAACAAGGGTATCTGAAACCTCTGAAACCTGAAGCATCATAACTCAGGAGCTGAATGTGTCCTTTCCTATTAAAGCAAGTGAGACCAAAGGGGGAAACGCTTTCTCCTTTAAGTCCTTCAGGGAAAAAAGCTAATGAAGAATTGACACAGGACCTCACTTCGAAGCGTAACTCAAATAAAACCTTGTAATTGAAGCTGAGTTAATGGGAAATGTCATGCTGGCTTTCATAATACAAACCATGCACCTGTCTCTATAATGCCATACCCCATCAGAAGATCCAATGTTGGAGTCTGATAATGAGCCAACATCACATAGCCACACTGCTGCTGGATGTACTGCACAAGGTGTCAGCATCCTGCCAGCTTATTCCTTGAATAGGCATGGTTGATGTTTCCAGGAGCTGTAAGACATCTAGGAGAGTTGCCAACAGGGAGCAAAACCAATGCTGCCAGTAGTAGGATGGGATAGTGCCAAATTAGTACAGAAGTTCCTGTATGCGCCAAATAGCTTTCTAATTACATTGTGATCAGGAAGACAAAACTGTGTCTCTTTAAAAACATATGTCTGTATTCACAGTGGGTCTTCAATGCAGAAGGGGAATTTAGATGCAAAATGGCAGATAGGAAAGGCTTATTTGTTTTCAGATGTTTCAGTGCTTCCAGGACTCCATTCCATGGGACTGATGCCTTCGCTCCAAAGAAATCAAAGAAGAGGACAAAGAGGAGGTGGGATCTGGCGGATTAGAAAGTGGTGGGGCTATTTAATATATGGGCACACATTGAAGCAGGTGAGTCTGGCAGGTACCTTCCTACTAAACATCAAACAAAACCCGTTAGGGTTCTATTTGTCTGTTTTTGGTTGAACAGCACATGTTCCAAACATAGCACTGGACCACTGGGCCCACTTACTTTGGTGTTTTTAATTTCAGTGTAATTTTCATATGAATGTAGGACATATTTCTAAGAGCTAGGTTGCAGAAGCCTGAACTTGATAAGCTGGTCCAAATTACAAGGATGCATCTGATTCTCATTAAAAAGAGGATGCAACGGCTTTTGGAACAGATAGTGGATAGGACTACATCATGGGGGATTTCACAAAGAATGAAAAGTGAATCATGTTGCTATACAAATAATTATTTAAATATGTGGTAAGTAAAATTTCATCTGGATGCTTTGTACTCATTCAGACTTTCTTTGAGCTCCTCTAATGGGTAATGAGGCCACCATGTAGCAAAGTGATGAGCAGATTGACATGTACATGGGCTTAAGCCTCTGCCTCTTCCCCAGGCCATTACCCTTGGGGGCCAAGTACATTTTGTATCCGGCAAAAAAAAAATTAAAAGAGGAGAACATGTGAATATATTGACTGCTCTATGGATTTGATGGGTGGTTACATTGCTTTTAATGCAATAAAAAGTGAGCTGTGGTGTAGATCTGAGCTACAGTAGCTACACTAGCTCCCTTTTCAGAGTCCCAAAAGTCACACTACAGCAGAATAATTTTCTCCACTTTCAGTGCCTTTCATGTGTAAGTTTTATGTGTAACTGCTCCTGCCCCACACACCTACATGCATTTTGGGCAGTGTTCAAAGCTGGATTACAGCACATGGGCACCCCCTGAGTAGATCATGTAGGTTCTCCCTGTGAATAGGAGTATTTTAAGAATCAGCAGTACCTAACCAGGCTGGAGCTTCAGTCTTTTCCCACTTCTCCACATATCCTTGGTTGAAGTAGCCTGATCCCTGTTAGCATGCGAAATAACTACATGGCTGGGATAAAACAGTAACAGTGCAGGCAGAAATAAAGCTAATAAATGTATTCAGTATAGCATTTTCTCTTTCTGAGTACACAGGGTTTGTGCAGGACTTCTTGGACATAGGTATCATTTACCATACCTGAAAGAACATTTTTCGAGTTACCAGTACGCACATCATTCTGTGAGGCATGTATGCAGATCCAGCACCTTGCAGCAGGTCCATGCATACAAAATAGCAGATGTTTTGGCTTATTTTGTTTTATTTTGTTTTATTTTGTTTTATTTTGTTTTATTTTATTTTATTTTATTTTATTTTATTTTATTTTATTTTATTTTATTTTTCTTTTGTGGGTTCTGGGAAATTTTGTCACTGTCAGCTAATATGAACCTACCTGCAGTACAAATTTCTGACTTCTGCACAACTAGAGGAGGCTAATTCAGCAGGCCACCACTCCCCAGACCCGACATGTAGTGCTCTGACAACCCGTTTTCTTTCAGATTTCAGGCATTCCGATATTGTGGGCCATTAATTGTAGAAATCGCCTGGCTTCTGTTTGAAGAATAAAAACAATTTACTTCAACAGGAGGTAGTCCCTTATGAGATACATCCAGCTGGCCACAGCAGGGATCAGCCTCGTCGTCTTTACGAGCAGGATATGTTCACATGCCAAAGTCAGCAGAAACAAAATAGATGACACATCCACACTCTGAAGGTTTGTATTCCCAAAAAACCCAAGCAGAAATAAGACAGGATGAGGAGTCAGGTCCAAATCAAGCATTTAATTCAAACATTTACATGCCTGAGATCAAACTCTTGGATTAGGGATTAAATCCCTAAAATGTTTAGGAAGGCAGGAGCTTCCCGTGAATTGTCTCTTAGATATGTCTGGGGACGATTTGTGACATCTGTTGTGCAAGCTTGGGTTTGTAAAACCCTCATGCAAAACAGTGGGTTTAGACCAGACTGCTGATGTCTGAAATTTTCACACCGCTTGATACAAGCCATTGTCAAATCTCCAGCAGTATCTGTGTCTGAGACTCTTCTACCTCTCATCCCACACACCTTGAGCTGATTTTTACTTGGACAACTTCTTGCTCTTTATACTTTGGGAGCCATATATCAAGGAGAAATCTGCTCAGGAGGAGAGGACAGGGATTCTCTCTGTTCTCTGATCCTTAATGCAGTTTTCATCTTGAGGTGATTTAAGTCCTTCTGTTCAAAAAATCTGACATCAGTCATGCACTCTCAGCCAAGTGGGGTTACTCAGGATTTATAGCGTTATGTTGTGTGACCAGTGAATTTGGAGTACTTTTGTGAGGATGATGTTTGCTGTTGTGATTTGGGGACACTTCTGTCTCATCCTTTTTCTCTGAATTTTGTGTCCCCGCATCCCTGCACAGAAAGCAGTAGAGCAAAGAAGCTCAACAGCACTTTTCACCAGGTGTTGCCACTTTCTCTATTTTCTCTTGGGTATTTTTGGGCAGCAATGTGCTCCTCACAGGTCATTTCATACTTTCTGCTGGAGCTTCTTGTAGCCTTGTGGAATGAAACCTGAAGTCCTGACCAAAGAAAGCCCCACAAGGCTCATGCCTACCTGTGTGCCTGAGTGTTGGGCATGCCCCAACCTTGCCTTTGGCCCCACACAGCTCTAGAGTGACAGCTCTGAGGGTACTGCACAGTGCTGGGAGAGAGAGCTCCTTTCAGTGGCACCTGGAGGACCCAAAGGTGACTCCAGATCACTGCTAGAGGCTCTTTCTCCTATTTTGAACTAACTGGAATAGACTTCCTCTCTTACCACACTTGCTTTTGAGGAAAAGCCAGAGTCAGCAGCTATCCATTGCTGAGAGACAGAAACAGCCAGAACAGGCCCTAAAATGGACCTCTGTGCAAATCTGGCATTTCAGCTCTGAATTCAGTGGGGAACAATTGAGAGCTTCTGCATGCTCAGTGGATACAGCATAAGAGAAGGTGTCCTGGGAACTTCGTGCATTCATATCATTTCCAAACTGGCTCAAAGGGGTTGATATCTTTCTTAGCAGTTATTCACCTTTGGGAACTCTTGTGTGCTATAAAATTCCAGAGGGAAGAAGATACTACACTGTTTTTGTTGGATAAGGCTGTTTGTGCCAGTCATAAAAGGTACCTCCATGCTGTGCTGCTACAGATGGCTCCCTTGCCACACAAAATCTCTGAAAACAAGGGGACTTGAGGGTAGGAGTGGGGACTTCCACGAAAACCAGTTTTGTTGCTTGAAAATAAAGATTGATGATTAAATGGACTATTTAATATGTTTTTCAAGGGTTGAGTGTATCTCTTTTTTTTCTGTGCTTACTATTTTTTAACCTTCCCTGGTCACAGTACCCCAAGTATATTCTAACATTCTTTCCTTTGGATGAGCTAACAAAACATCTTCTCTGAATTCCCCTGAATCTGTGTAGCTACATTCCTCCTTGACTTGGTAGAGCTCCAAGACACCATTCCACAGATAACTTGCCATGCAACCTGTGGCTGTGTGTAAATAAATGTGTATATATAGCGTATGTGGTGTCCTCTATGAAGGCAGAACTGTACATATTAGGGCGGTTTAGAATCAACAAAGACTTGGTAAATAGATGGGTTTTGCACTTCATTTTCTTTCTTCTCTCTCCATCAGAATGAGACTAAGTAGAAAATGCTCATTTAAGCAAGGTTCATCCCTTTTGAATCAATTCTTTACTCTGGGGGTTCTGTCTGAGCTGCAAGTGAAAGCTCAGACCTGAGGTCACTACATTTGTGTAAATTAGGCAACCATGCAGGAGTAGAGTCTGGCCTGCCAACACCCAGCAATGGGGGGAGGAGGGGGACAGAGCCTGCCTGTGGGCATGGGAGCAGGCAGCATTCTCCCCCAGGCAGGATGAGGCTGGCTGGTGCCCACAGGGAGGTACAACTCTGCAATACCTCTCCTGTTCCTTGGGATTTAGAAGCACTGACAGATCTTCTCCTTCCACTTAGAAAAACTCAGCCAACAGTGAAGAGTGAACAGTGACTTCTAAACGGGCCCATTGCACATTAACTGTTTTTCAAAGGACTTTAACTATTTGTTTGAAGCCTATTATCGCTTTCTGTCACCATCCTTCCCCTTTCCCAATCCTTTGAAAGTTTCCCTGCCTTCACAGCAGATCAAACCAGCCAGCTCCAGTGTCTGCTCCGTGGTCACCCAGAGGTGTGCAGGGCTGAGCTCCGAGCTCCATCTCAGCCGAGCTGCACGGAGCCGCCTCAGCTGGCTCAGGTCCAGGATGCAGCTTATCTGCCAACAGAGAAGCCACCCATGGATAATGGAAAGTGACTGCAGCAATGGAACGTGTTACAAAACTCCTACTGACTTCAAGGGAGCTGACCGGCAGAAATCACTGTGTACTTATACTAGGGAAATAATCGGGGACAGTAAATTAATCTCAGCAGTCCTAGCTTCAGGGGTTCTTGAAGCTATTTTGTGGAGTTTGCCTTTGCATGGATTTTTTTGCTATTATATTTGTAAGAACGAAGCCAAACTTGTTTGAAACTGCTGAGCTATGCTTTGTTTTGGGATTTCCAGCGAAATAGATGAAGCCAGAGTTTAGTCTGAGTCCCACCTGGAAGCAGAAACTGGTCCATGTCTGCTGAAAGCCTTGTGACTCTCTGCAAATTTGAATCCAGCTTGGCCTGTGATCTATATCTGTGTCCACCTGTATTCAAGTGTCATTACAGAAGATCCACCCAGCTGTAGTTCAAGGGTAGAACAAGTCAAGCTTTGTGTATGAGCTGGACCATCCATAATATCGATTGAGTCAAAATGCAAATGTAATAGCCATAATCACAGCAAACAATGGAAGTTCTGGTTTCCTCTTTAATCAGAGATGCGTGAAATTCAGGGAGGAAAGAGCAGCATGTCTTCATGAGGCAAGGAGCACACATTTAGTAATTTTACTTTTTGCAGTTTAAAATGGGCCCAGCCCAAGCATCTCCAGAGAAGATCAGATTTGTGTCCAGACCCATATTGGCACTCCATTTTTGAGTGTCAGTAGTACATAAAACAACACTTGTCTTTTAAAGTTGAATTTCCAGCTGTGGTGCTGTGAGGACCAGCTCTGTGATGAGCCAGAGAAGAGAGAGGAAACCTTTTGCATTTTCTGTGGATTATCATGCAGCACCATGAGGAAGTGGGAGAATGCTCTCTTTATAAAGGTGCCTGGGCATGGGAGAAATGGCTTTCCCTCCATGGCTATACTTGGCTGCAGTATGAGCTGGGTTGCTCCTTAAGAGTTGCCCCTCACCTCTTTCCTCCCTCCCACAGAAACCCTCTTGGGGCGACCTCTATCCTGGCAGGGAATATGGGCTAGAGAGAAGGTGCTGCTTTCCCTCTCCCCTGCCTGCTTGGACCAGCACAACCCCTTGCAATGCAGTGGCTGGTAGGAGATGCTTCTAGAAATGCAGGTGGCACAGGAGGGGAGCACGGCCACAGCAGGGACACCATCACCCAGGTGGGACACTGGCAGGGCAGCCTCAAGTCACCTGGGACAATTCAGCTCTGGAGCTGCAGCTTGACAGACACAGCCCTGCCTGCAAGAGCCACCACAGGCAGCTGCACCACCATGAGGAACGGGGTCCCCATCTTGACCGAGCACTCAAGAAGGAAGCCCACCCAATCCGTCCTCCTCTGCCCAACTCCACCCTCTGCACTTCCAGCTTGGAGACTGCCTGGCTCCCTCAGGGCTGCTGAAAGCTCTCTGGTTTTCAGGAACACAGCTGTTAGTGACCTGACAAAGGAACAACAGATTTGTTATGCCTATTTTATATTTTTATTGGCACTAGAACTTCTGTGACAGGAGAAAGGGAAGGCCGTACTTCCTAAGAGACTGAGCAGTGAATTACATGCTTGTCCATTGTCATTGGAATGGGTGGAAAAGGGCCACAAGAAGGTCCTCGCTTGCTACATAGAGGCCTTGTAACCTGTAGTGGAAACAAAATGTACTGTGCTGGAAACTCCTGCTGGCTTTCACCTGAGAACTAGCAGCAAGGCAAAGATCATATTCTGCCAGGTCTGGTTTTGCCTCAACACTGGTAAAAGCTTTATTGCTTGTAGAATTAAATACAAGTTTCAGATTGCTTTTCTTAAAGCAGTTTTTTCTCTTCATGCTTCCTTGGCTGCTCTTAGCATGATGCTAGTGGTCGGATACAAACATTGCAACAAGCATGAAGATTTGTAACCTCCTGTCCGCAGAGACACTTTCTTTTCCCTTCAAAGGTTCCCACAGATGATGCTCTGGCTTCCCCTCTTGTGTTCCTGCACCAGTGACTCATCTCCCTGTCTACCTTCTGCCCACACACACACCAGGTGATGATGCCTCTCTGGGATGCTGAGCACGAAACTGAAGTGATTTGCAGAATCAAGACTACATGAAAGTACTTCCTTTGTGTTGACTTCTTCAAAGGTTTCCCATCTCTTTTTGGCTTCTTTCCCCCATGTGTCTCTTATTGTAATGTTTCATCATATCTACAAATTAGCTTGGTTTGCAGACTAAGTTAACTTTCCATTGACAGCCACGCCAGGGAGGTGTTTTCAAATAGCTTTTCCACCTCTCTGTAGTGGGAGAGAGTGATGACAGCTGGGGACCGGGAGAAGGATAAGTAAACTTCTGCATGGAAGGCAGGGAAGGGGCTCATTTGAACAGCACTGCAGAGAGGTTGTCAGAAGATGAGACTTGGGAACACACTGCTCTGAAGTATGTGTACTTCAGTGGGGGATCTGAAGGGGACAGAAAGATCCAAACCTGAACACTGGTGCATCTACACCAGCGTCTTAGTTCAGGCCAGGAGCCAGCTTCCAAAGCCAGTCTCCCAGCAGTCCCTCCTTCCTGGGCTTTCTTTTCATTTGTGGAGTGGATCTGGAAGAGATGAGCCCAATGTCTTTGAAGTGAAGCACACACTTAAAAACACGCTCTGGAAGGCCACTGTGGACAAACACATGTTCAGTCTATGCCATGCTCCAGGTACAGTTCCCGTGGCACGGCTGCTGAAGGGCCTGAAATTTAGGCTAAAAATAACGAAACATCAAACCTTCAACAGGGACACAGGAACAGTGGCCAGTGCTCCACTGTGCATCATACTGAGAAAATTTAATGATATTTGGAAATAAGACCATCTGTATTCAAAAAAGAGTGTTTAAAAAATTTGTGAAGTGACATATCACTCATGACAGAGCTGCCAGTACAAACAGAGCTGTTGAAATGATGCTGCATATATTGCATATGAGGTCTTTGTACACATGTTAAATAAAACCTTTTTAGTCTCACTAAGCAAAAAGCCAAAAACCTACGCAATATATAGATCACAAGTATTTATATACATTATACATGCACATAAAATCATCTCCCTGTGTATGTTGTGATTTCAAACACAGTGGATCTATTATTCACTCATGCTAATCTCTGTAAGGGAACACATAGATTCTATAACATGTTGTTTCATCCCAGTACTTGCTTTGTATACAGAAACTGTAAAATTACGGATGTATAACCTGAAAGCAAATAAATCTTAGTATCTGAAACATAAACTTTGCTACTTCTGCTCTGTCTTGCTCTAGAGGACACAGGATCATGAAAAGCAGTTATAGTAGTAAAAGCTTAATTATTCCTTACTAATTACTGGATGAAATACATTAAATGTCAAGGGTGTCTGTAGTAAAATATGACATCATGTATGATATAATTAAATACACAAAACTATGTTTAAATAGCTGTAAGTGTCTGACTAAACCAAATCAACCAAAAAAATCAAAGACAGTATTGACAAAGGCCCTTAAATCACACTGTTGTGTATAAAAGTTTTTCACAGAAATCATGTTAATTTTAATTACAAATTTTATAGTGGGTTAAGGTCTATTTTGTATTTTTACAATTATTTAGTTTTATTTCAATGGTAGTAAAAGCCAATGATAATGTTATTTTGAACAGTTGGCATATTTGAGAGGGTGGTAAAAATGAGCTGATCAATGTATAATATTACCTTGTGATATAGATATAGCTATGGGTATAAAGTTACCTAAAGGCTCTGGGAAGAGCTGTCTAAATCTATGGTGTGACCACTACCATATTTTGTGTCTTCAGAAGTTATGACCCCACGTGGTCACAACAAAGTGTCTTAAATTGGATTTCCTTGATGTCAGCATAACTTTAAAATGTTTGTGCAGCCTGACCAAGGTGTAGGAAAGCCTGCGGCAGGGCAGGAATTCGCAGTGGCTCCAGGGTAGGTTTGATGGTCAGCTGCAGCTTCCCCCTTCCTGCAGCTCCAGGGACTCTCAGCATTGCTCTTGCCGACAACTTTTCTCCTAGATTTCAGGATGAAGCAGACATTACTTACTCTAAAGGAGGAACTTACATGATGTAAATGCTGACAGACCAAACAGGAGCAGCGTGAGCGCAATGCTACTGTAATGAAAATACTCAAAAGAAGTGTCATAACTCAAACAAACTCTACGTTATTAAACAACACAGACTTTCAATGACTTTTACTACCCATTGACCCACCTAAGTTTTTTATATCGGGCGTTTTCAGCTGATTTGAGAAGAGGAAGCTCAGCCAGCGCGGTTCCCGGGCTGAGGTGGCCGCGGCAGCGCGGGCGCATCCGGCGCGCTGGGGCAGCAGCAGCAGCAGCAGCAGCAGCAGCCTTAGCCTTGCTGCCGCGGAGCTTTGTTCCTTTGTTCCCTTGTTCCCCCAGCCCCGCTTCCCTGGCCAGAGCAGCCTCCGCGCTGCCTGCTCGTGGCTTTGCTTTTTCCCCCCTGCTTGCTCACCTGCAGCCTCTGTTCATATTGTTTTATGGTTCTTTAGACAACGGGTTTTAACAGCTAAACATAAAAGCCACTGAGAGCATAAACAGGAAACTTGTGTTTAGGTGGGAGTGCCTAGGAATTTTATACTGCTGACCACAGAGGCCATGGGAGAAAGGAAATAGGAAAAACACTGTAAATACCTGGGTGACTAATGACTTGTGCTGTTCATCTGGCTTTTCAGAACATGAAAAGTTCAGCCTTTTCCAGGCACAACAGCGCAAGGCAGGCACAAATTCTCTGGTCAATACTCTCCATGACCCTCCGTTGCCTGTTTCCCCGCTCGCTCCCATCACGGAAAGCGCCCCGTTCCTACCAAGTCAAATGAACCCACAAAAAATCGTCGCCCGGCGCTTGAGGCTGCGTGCCCTGACGGCCGAGGGAGGGAGTGTGACACGCGAGGGTGCTCGCCTGCTCTCCGCCTTCGCACCGCCTAAGAGGATTTAGATGAAAGAAACCAAATTTGCAGCCCCGTTTTGTGTCGAGGCAGCAGCTGGAGTTTGGGGGCAGCGTGAGCCTTTGTCCAGCTTTGCCTCGCCGGCTCCCGAAAAGGTTGCCATTGTTCCCGAGGGGCCTCCACAGGGCTGCTCCTGTGCCCGCTCCGTTTTATCGCCAGCCGCAGGGCTCGGGAGAGGTTTTGTCTTTTGCTGACAGCAGCAGATTTGGCCGATCGGCATCTCCCACGCGGCAGCGCCGGGGTGGGATTTCCAGGTTGGCCATCTGCGCGGGGGGACCGGCGAGCGGGGCGTTCCGGCCACCGGGCTGTTCCCTCCGGGGGCCGCGGCTGCCGGTGGAACCGCGACATCTGCTCACCTCCACCGGGCCTGCGGGCTCCGGTTTCACCGCAAAGCTGCGGGGGTTTCTCACACCGCGAGCGTGACCCGGCAGAGGAGGGATGAAGGCAGATGAGGATGCTTCCCCAGGTCACGTTTCTGGGGAGGCAGCAGCCCTGCGGGAGGGCACGGGCCCCGCAGCGTGTGCAGCCTGGGAACCCCAGGAGCCCCCCCGCAGCCCTGGCCAGCGCTTGCCTCAGTTTCCTGGGGAGCTCAGCCCGAAGGGTTGGTGCTGCAGGAAGGGCAGGACAGTGTGGGCTCCAGCAGCAGGATGGAGGGAGCCCCTCTGGTGTCCTTCATTCAGTCCTTGCTGCTGCTCTCCCACAGCACAAAAACTGACAAAGAGCAACTACTCCTCTTTCCATCAAGCTCCTATAAAAACCCAATAACCTGCAGGTAATACTGATGTGCCCAGGCTGCTCCAGAGCAGGACCAGCACAGCCAGGGATGTCAGCCCTGCAGCAGCAGCTGGATCTTGCTGAAATCAAGTGTGTTACTAAATAGGGGTGGAATTTCACTCATGGAAAGTTAAGCACATCTGTAAATATTTCTCCGAACCCAGGCTGGCGCTTCATCCACAATGAACTTGTCGTTTGATTGCTAAGTGATACGATAAGCCATGGCAATGTTTGGCAGGGCGCTGGGGAGGACAGCTTTGTGGATAGCCAGGCATGATCACTTCCAGACCATGAAAGCACTGGATTTTATGGACAGAGATGCATGTATACACTTGTAGGTACATGTTACTTGGTGTATACATGTATCTATAGATACAAACAGGTGTAGATACAAATTGACTCCAGTTTATAATAACATAGTTACTTGTTCCTGTAGAGTCATAAATATATATAGTGAAGGTTGCTGTGATCATAGAACAGACTCTTGTTTTATTTTGTGTTGTTTTGTTTTCCTCATGAATACTGTAGCGGTAAAAGATGCTGGGCTCTCTAAAATCTCTTCCCAAGGGCAGCCACAGACCAAGAACACAGCAGTAGAAGCTGTCCAACACTACAACTCCAACCCCATCTGGGAGGACCTGCCCAGAGCCTGTCCTCTCAGCTGGCAGAGCCTCACCTGCAGCAAACACAAAACCTCACAGCCGCCCGAGGAAATCGCTGAGCGTTTCTCAGGAAGGTGAAACACGACACTGCGGAGCGACAGCCCCAGCGCAGAAGCCACCGAGGGACTCAGGGGTAGCCGTGTGGCAGTGGGGAAGTTCAGCCCCCCCGGCACAGCCCGTGCCCTGCGGTCCGTGCTCGCTGCCGGGGAGGGATGGCAGCGCCCGGAGCCCAGCAGGGCACACACGGCTAATTGGGGTGGGAAGGACAGCGCTCCTTCCCCCGAGCTCGCTGCCCAAGCCAGCTCTCACACCGCGACCCTGGAGCCGTGTCCTGAAGACTGTGGCGGCCAAAGCATTTCTCAGGGTTTTAAATCCCTTCTCCCGCACAATACTGAAAAGGGGCTCTGACCCAAGACTCTTCTCGGTTAAATACCCGAGCTGCCAAGCTACAGATTTTCAGGGATTCCTTTTGAAAACTCTTCCACTTTGTACAAAGCGATTAAATATTCATTGGCACGGGGATTGGGAGCCGGCCTCCTGGATGAGCACCCCCACCCCAAGCCGCAGAGCCCTTTTCATTCCCATCCTCTGAATATTTAATCAGCTCGTACAAAGCAGAGCGGCTTCAGCAGGGGAGCCTGGGAGAGACCCGGCAGTGAGACCCACTGATCAGAGAGCGCGGCAGAGACACCCGATCCCAGGCGCCTGCTCCAAAGCAGGCAGATGAAGGATTTGAGCACCCGGCTCAGCATAGCTGTGAGCGTGTTAGCTATTCACAGCGGAGGATGTGACACTTCCTTTCTCTTCTCTCCCCCACCCCGTCTTTTATTCCAGTTCGATGTGGTTTAACCACCTCAGAGTCCAGCAGGAAGACAGGATGAAGAATGCTTCGTTTGTGTCCTGAAAACTGTACAAAATGAATGGATAAAAATTTGATGAGAAGTTTTTCAGCCATTCAAGCACCTCTCTTAATAATTCAGATGTTTGATTTTCTTCTTCGGTATGCAGTAAGGATTAATGCACTTTGAAGATGATATAGAAACTTTAGCTTCCAGAAAAGGAGAAAAGCCTCAGATTTAAAAAGAAAATCCCACATAGGAGTATGACATTATTACGTGATCTTCTTTCCTCCTGATTCTCTTAAACTGATGACTGGGACAGGCTTTGCACTGAAATTTCAGCATAGAGAGATCTTTTGCAGCCTACCTCTAATAAACAAAGTTCACAGCGGAAATGCTGACAGGCTGTGATCAAAGCAGCACCCTCAGGTGTTGCTGTGATATACTGCTTGCTTACTAAAACACAGCAGTTCAAACAGCCTGGCTGTATTTAATTGGTATATATAGTATTTCCAACTCGGGGAGCTCAACACCAAAGAAGGTTTCTCTTAGATCTTTCACTCTGCCATTGTTCTGCTATTTGCTCAGAAGAAAGACATTTAGGAGACCAAGTTTTGGGTTACATCTGGAACAGGGACTCTAGGACTAGTCATAGCATTGTCTTGAACTTTATAGGAGGCTGCCCAGTGAGCACTCCTCTGCTGTTTCCACTCAGAAGTCCATGCTGTCCCTTCCCCAGCTGTGGGGAGCAGCACTTCCCCAGTGATGACTGAACATCTTTACTTCAGTCACATCAGCTGCATATGTAAAATAATGACACTGACAGTATACCATAATGGAGTTGTAGTGTCTTTTAAGTATTAGAAATAGAGAAAAACATCCAGATGAAGAATTCTTGGATTTACCAGTCATCATTCAGGACTTGCTAGTCTGGACCAGTGGTTGGCTCCACACTCAAAGTTCACAACCCATCCTCTGAAATTCAGATGTATGTCTAAAACTTTGGCCTAGCCTGATCACTGGACATGCAAGCTCATATACCCTTGAGGAAGAATATTTTTTCTTGCCCAGTGCTCTCACAACATCTGCCAGAGTCCCAGATCCTGGCTCTCAGCCTCAGTCTTCTTACCCGAGGAGCCCAGACACCCACCACTGTCATGTCCTTCCCTCTTTGGTCTGTCAATTCCCACTCCTAACCAGTTGCTACTTCTTGGTTCCACCATCTGTTTGTTGTTTTCCTTTAGTCAAGTTTTTTCCTTCTTTCCAGCTGCTCCAAAGAATTCCTTGTTTACACTGCCTCAGTTCTGGCAGGGATGTTTCATCCCAGGGTGAAGAGGATGTGCATATCAGCTTTGTGCCAGGCAGGAGATGTGAGTGAACAGAACATGTGCAGTCACTCTCCATGGACAAACAGCATCTTCTTTCATCCACTCCAGCAGCCCTGAGAAACTTGCATGTGTGCCCCAAAGATGGGAGGTATGGATATATTAATTCCTAAATTAAAATGCCTCTGCTTAGCATGGGCAAAAGTTTCTAACTGGACCTAAATGAGATACTTCCATAAAAATAGCAACAGACTTTTTCCAACAGAAAAGGCCACTTTGCTCCACTCCTGCATTTTGAGTCACTGCTACAAACTTCTGAGAAACTGGGCCTTTTTGCAAAAAAAGTTAGTTATCATTTTTTTGGTAATATGAACAAAACAAAATATTTCCTCAATTCTTGTTCCCAGAATCTGCTAAACTGTTTTGACAATTTTTTTTCCAAAAATTCTGCCTCAGGCATACACCTGGAATATAAAATATCATCCCAAATGGTTAAAACTTGACAATGTGTCAAAATGTGATTTTATAATAGGAAATATTGTGCAAACATCATATTATGCACTATTAGCCCCCCCTATTAAAACTATTTCCTTATGTGGCTTATACAAACTAGCACTTGCAGATGCAGTCACTATTTCCTAGTGTGCTATACCTTAGTAATTTTGACTTTTTCAATATTACTGAATGCAACAAGATAACATTAATGAAATAATCCCTTGGTGAATTCATTCTTTTAAATAAAAGCTTGCTTTGAATTATGCTGTAAAAATTCATCTTTAAATCAACTAATTTCCATTTAATCACATGGATATTGGTTAAAATCAGCAGAGTGGACTTTTAATTGTGAAAATTCTCTCCCAGGCTGAAATCTTTTATGCCAAGTTTCTGCGTTGAACACATTTTTACGGTCTAGTTATAAACCGTAGAAAAACAACGTTTATAGGAAATGTTGACACAACCTTAAATAAAGTGGTGCTAGCTGACACCTCTATATTTTCAATTTGAGGATTTCTACTGGGAAAATATAAACGCTAATGCAGTAAAGGAAGCCAACTATAATAAAACCCTCACAGTCTTCCTGTTCACCACATGAAGACCTACTTCAAAAAGAACCAACTCAGACTGGAGATGAGTAGAAGTTAACTGCATTCCTCTGAGAGTACTAAAAATTACCTACAGGTAGTTCAGCTTTACAGTTGCTTGCAAGACTTCAGTTTAGCCAAAGTCACGTGAATATCCATTTAAAAAAANAATGGATATTAAATAAATTAACGGTCTAGCAGCTTCAGAAAAAAAAAAAAAAAAAAAAAGAAAAAAAGTGAAAAGAAAATGAGAATGTGCATAAGCTCAAAAAAAGGGTGCTAGTCCATTTATATCCTTTCTCACACAACATAAAAAGAGGAAAATAGACTTTATAGATTCTAGTGAAACAAATGTAAGTACACACAGGGGAAAAATATGGAGATGGAAAGTGGGAAAGTGAAAAGTGAAGTTAGCTTTCCTATCTGTATCTTTTAATTCTGGCTCACCTAAAAGTGAATGAATAAAGGAAGAGCAGGGGCCTCTGCTAAGCCTTATTTTTAAAGATGTTGAAAAAGATTCATGAGCAAAGATCTGGATGATTTTCATGACAGCTTCTGAGTCTTGGTGACAGAGGTTTGAAAGTGCTGGGTTGCTGATCTTGCCTCAAGAATAAAACCCAATCGCATGAATGATATTCTGGATGTGAGATATAGTTTTGGAGGAAGGATGTTGGAAAAGGTGACAATTTCAGAACTTAAATATGAAATTCAGAATAAAAACCAAATTATATTTTAAAAGGATTTAAACTGTTCTAGCCTGGTTGTCTTCAGTGATAAGATGTCTGGCTTTGTACATGAGGGGAATACGATGGATGGCATTTCCCTTGATTTAAGCAATACTTCAGAGATTATTTCCTATAGCATCCTTGTAGCCAAACTGGGGAGATATGGACTAGATGGCTGGACTTGAAGATCTGTGATAAACTGACTGAATCTTCAGGCTCAAAGAAAATTAACCAGTGGTTCAGTCTAACTGATAACCAGTTGAGTAGTTTACTGGATTTAACAGTTGAGTAGTTTACTGGATTTAACTGATGCTGTTTAATGTACTGCTTAGTGTTTTGGACAATAATCTATAATTCACTCTCAGCAGATTTGCAGATAATATCAAACTGGGGAGAGTGATCAGTATTCTGGAGGGCAGAGCTGCCATTCAGGAGAATATCGACAGGCTGGAGAAATGGGCCACGAGAAAACTCGTGTCGTTCAACAAAGGAAAGCGCAAAAGCAGCCCCAACACAGAACAGCTGGACTCATGCTGGCTCACCAGGAAAGGAGATGGCAGTCCTGGTGAACAACAGGTTAAACATGCCAGTAGAGTGCCCTCTGGGAACAAAGGTCCCTCTGCATACTGGGCTGTAACAGAAAGGGTTCGAGGATTGGCTAATCTCTGACTGAAGGGTAAAACCAAAGGGCCAAAGGAAGGGACTTTCTCCTCCCCTTGACAATCTTGAGACCTTGTCTGAAATAATGTGTCCAGTATGGGAACCCCAGTACAAGAGAAACACTGATACATGATAGAGTCCAGAAGAAGGCCAGCAAGACGCTCAAAGGGCTGAAGCAAGAGACAATAAAGTGAAGTTGAGAGAACTGGCTTTCCTGAGCCTAGGGATAAAAAGGACCAGGAGAAACCTTACTGTTGTTCTCAGTTACCTAGGGAATGGTTGTAGAGAAGGATGGGACTGACTCCTTCTGAAGCTGCATGGCAGGAAGATAACAGGCAAGACAAATATAAGAAAGTGAAATTCTGGTTGGACATATGGGAAAAAAAAAATCCCAGGGATAATAGTTGAACAATGGCCAGATTGCCCAGAGAGGTTGTGATAGCTGTTCTTAGAGATACTCAAACCTCAGCTGGGCAGGTTAACCATGGTTTGAAGAGCAGGTTGGGCAAGGTGATATCCTGAAGACCCTTTCAACCTGAATAGTTCTGTTTCCATTTGCTACTTAGAAATCATCCTGACTTGCCAGTTCAAGGGGTGTCTGGGAAAACCAAGACTTCCCAATGTCACTTCTGGCATTGACTTTCTCAGTGGAAAAGGAGAAAGTGGGAATGGTGACATTCTGAGCAGCAGCATGCGGGCTCTCAGATGCCATTCAGATTTCTCTTTTAGACAAACTGGCTGCTGATAGAGCTGGATACTTGCCTGCCACTGAATACCCAGCCTTATCTATTTTTAAGGAAAGGTATGCTGAACTCTCTAGCAACATTAGAAAGTACTGGCCTGAGTTTTTCTTTAGTTGCTATCATACCTAACCTTAGTTGCTATCATACCTAACCTTCACCTCTTCAGAGGCAAACACTAAAAAGTTATGTAAAAAGCCAAACTGAATCATCCTGGTAAACAATACTGACCTTGTCTTAGACCTGGAATGACCTACCCTTATATAGCTGTAACCCACTCCACTTAATGCAGTTAACAAACTGTAGTCGTTTGATTCAGTGAGACACTTGCTGCTTTTACCATTACTTTTGTCTTGTCTAATTGTCTATTAAGACGGTAATTTGGGTTACACCCCAATGAAAATCAGACCTACCTAACCTTCTGCGGCTCCCAAGAGACCTTTCACTGAGGTTTCTCTGCGAGCAGAAGAGTTTTGGATGATTGGGTTTTTTTTAACCTTGCTAACATTTCAGCCATTCTGGCAGCAATTTATATCGTTTCTGCCTGCTGCCTCCTTCTTCTTCTGTTTTCCCCCATAGGTTTCACAAGATATCAGAGTAACCTTGGCAAAAATGTGAAATCTACTTTAAGGTTAATGCTAAACTTCTGTAGTATATTATTTTAAGTTTTAAAAGAAAGATAGTAGGTTCCAGTATGTACCTGTCAGTACTAAATGATTGTTCATTTCCTGTGAATTGGGAATAAAGTAATAACATACATCTGGCGAGCTAAAACATGTTGCTTATTTCTTTTTCTTCTCTGAGCCATATCCTTTACCAGCTGTGAGACATCACCATGCAGAATCTCCAAATACCTTTGAGAAAAATTAAAACAAAGGAACAGAGGGCTGGAAGGGAACCCCTGTGTCTTGGAGCCCAGTCCCCCACTAGCCCCAGGCCACATCACACAATGCCTTTCCTCAGCTGTTCTCACTCCATCTTACAAACCCTCTCATGTCCCCAAACTCGCATTGGAAGTCTGCTCTCTCCAGCGTTGATTGCTCAACTGGCTACATAATGTCTTTTCAGCTTCCAGTTAAAATACATTCATGGGCAGTTTATGCCCATTTGTTCTTGTGCCAACACTGTACTCTATCTTCAAAAGATCTTTTCCTTCCTTGATGTTTGACCTCCTAGTGTATTTATAGAAAGCAATGACATTCTGTATCAGCTTTTGTTTTGCTACACTAAATATGTCAAGCTCTTCTGGCCTCCTTATGCAGAATAGAATTTCCATTCCCTCCCATTACAAGTTTGCTGCCTTTGTTCCCAAGTAATTTTTGGCCCAGGGGCTGTTGCTAGACACAGTGATCCTGTAAAGGTTTCATCAACTTATTTTATTAGTTGCTAACCATTTTCTTGTATGAAGCAAGCCTGAAGATAATATGGTAAAAGGATATACATCACTAAATGTACTAAATACATTGAGAAAAATCCAATTAAAGACTCCTTTCCCTTTGTTAATGTAGTATTTCTAAATGTTAGGTGTTAGTGGCCTTTGCAAAACAGTGGAACTCTGATGATGGATCCTGAAGCACAAGTTAGAGCCTAGAAAAGGAGGTTGAGGTATGAAAACATCAGCCATGGAAACGCAGTAATTAGAATAAAGAGAGTCCAAGAGAGAGGTGAAGTAGGATTTATTACTGCACTGCAATGGATGATAAAGGAGGTGATTAGAAATTAACTGTCAAATTCAATTTTTTACACTCTTCTGACCTGACAAACACTTGAAACATAAAAATACATATTTACATAAATAAAAATCTCAGCCTGTGGCATTTTCACATCTTTCATTTGAAAACATAAAAGATGGCAACTGAATATTTTTTATGCTATAAATACTGTTTGCTTTCTGTGTATCTCCAAGACAGAACTATAGAAAAAT
This sequence comes from Oxylabes madagascariensis, assembly GCA_013400675.1. Lineage (NCBI taxonomy): Eukaryota > Metazoa > Chordata > Aves > Passeriformes > Timaliidae > Oxylabes > Oxylabes madagascariensis. The sequence continues at coordinate 106,488 of VYZR01082628.1, forward strand.
GTAACCAGCACGATTAAGTGGAGAATAGAAGATCCTTTGCATTTTTCTCCACATGCACTCAGTCTTCTCAGGTCTTGAGCAACTTAATGTAAAAGTTTAAATTTTACCTGCTCATTGTTCATTTCTGAGGCATGATCTGAATAAAATCCCTGGTGGGGGGGGAAACCCACAAAACAACAGGTCTTATTGATAGAATGATAGTATATAGTCTTTTACAGAATAGAATTTCAATGCATATATTGCTTAGCTTGATACTGAAATAACAAATTTCTTCAGTCTTTTACAGCAGTTCCAGAAATTTAGCGTCTTTTTCACTGTTTCTGCCAGCACTGAGCTATGCCCCAGTAGAGTAATTTTCTTTAGTGTAACACACCACATAAATATCATCGTTTTATCTGATGGCAATGAATCTTAGAGGCAAACAGTTCTTTTTCCAGCCCTTTCATATTATATTCATAAAGGCATGAGGGCAGCTTGAATGATTAAACATTAAGCTGAAAGGCAGCATTTGGTAGAGACCTGAATGGAGACCTCCCTGCTGGATTAAATGTAATGTTCTCCTTGCAGAAAACGGCTAACTCGGCTCCAGGCAGGAGGTGAGCTCCACTGCTCTCTGTGTTCCCAGGGAGGAGAAATTGTGGTTTGTGCAATTTTGTTTGTGTGAGAAGCAGATTCCCAGTCATTGTTCAGCTGCAGTTGCATTAGCCAAAGTCTTTGCACCTCTTCTGCCCTTTGTGGTTCTCTAGACACGTGAGCGTCGTCCTTCTGCATGCAAATCTCTGTGTGTTTTGAAGATATTTTTCCTCTGTGACCTGCCTATTGGACTGGCTGAGGCTCAGATTACAGAGGTATTCAATGGGTATTAAGCACACACCGGTACTTTTTCAGGCAGGAATGACCTCTTGAATTTGGAGCTATAAAATGCAGCTACTGTGTTTACTCAGTTAGGGGACAAATTGTGCTCCCCAGGTCTCATATTCTCAGGTTGGTTGTAAACCTTTTTGTTTAGCTTACACTATGTTCTGGGACTCAAATGGCATACCCTCCTGGGGTCTCTGTGTGTATGAGACTCTCTTGAAATATATGACTTGACTGGGTCCTCATTCTGCACTGGTCACCCCTCCAAGTCTCCATGTCAGCTCAAGCACAATGTCTGATAATGGAGAAAACTCAGCTACAGTGAAACACAGTTACTACATGAGATAGTCCTTTTTTAATTCTAATATCTTCAAATGAGTCCATTTCAGGAATTGAGAATAATTCTCTTGAAGCAATGAAGTTTATATAGCCAACATAAACAAACCTACGCCTGCTTCATGCCAGGAGAGGAGAGAGGGGGAGATAATTCTTTTGCTACCAACATAGGTTCTTTTGCTTGAGTAGTATTTTTGGCAGATGCTACCATATTTAACTTCCCACAATGGCACTGTTTATTTAAGGCCAATATAAAACATCCCTGGCCCTTCTCTTAGATTTTTCAGTCCCTTGGTTGACTTTCACGTATCCTTTTAAGCACATTTTTTATGGTGCCTTTGAAATCACTGCTCAGTGCCTTTAAACAAAATACTTCCGAACAACAAGAACTCCATCTTAGCAGGGTGAGAAAATAAGCTGTACATGGGCCACTGCACATGGATTTCGCTATTTTCTGGTCTCACCAGTTCAGAGGAACAAATAAGTGCCAGACCAGAGGTCTACCTAACCAAGTACCTTATACCAACAAGGATCAGTTGTGATCATTTAGAGAAGAGTGTACAAAAAAACATAGTGATGCTTTGCCTAATATGCATTTGAGCTTCCGACAATCATTTTGCCCAAGGCTTCACTGTTTTGTTTTATCAGACTGACCTAGGGGAGATTTAATTCCAGTTTTGGCACTCTGACTATTTGTGGTATAGAAAATGTATTTGCAGCTGTAAATCTTCCCCAGATTTGCATTTGATTTTAAATCAAAGGTAAAAATGTAGCGGCAAAAATGAGTTTCAAATCCTTATAGGAAATTTACTAGGTCCTTAGGGACATTGGCTTATGGTCAGCCCAACAGCCTCTGCTTTTTACAGAACATGGTTACTTTTCACTCCTGATTTCAGGCTGAAGCCTCCTTCTCTACATGAGTGCAGTGGCACCATTTCTGTTTGTACCCATTATACCTAAAGTTACTGTCTCTGGCTTCACATGTGCCAGAGCAGAGCCATGCTCCAGCCAAAGCCACTGCCTAAAAACATCCATCTGCTAACCAAGCTGCCACAGGTCCTGACGAGCCACCACGGGCTGCCTGCCACGAGGCACTGTGGCCACAGCCACAGGACACCTCTATCCATTGGAGCAGGCTGCTGCTTTGGAGCTGGATGACTTGAGCAGTCAGCACTTCCCAGCCTGGCAGGGACAGCTGGGGAATGCAGTCTTCAGCATTCTTGCCTCTTCAAGCAAATGTGTCGGAAATGGCTTTATAGTGGCCTACTCACATCCTAAGTTTTCTCCCAGATGTGTTATTTCTGCTTAACAGTACTTACTGTTGGTATTTTGGTAAACCTCTGGCTACTCAGAGTTTCTGGTCATGCTTTTCTACTGCCTTCCCCAGGTAAAAATATCACCTAATACTTTAATACCCTTTAATACCACCACCATTGTTTTTTCCTGTGTTGTCCTGTGAAACACTGTGGGTGCCAAACACAACCCAAACAGCCATCTGCAGAAACAGTGTCTCCCAGAGGAGGTGCAGAATGTGCGCAAACACGTGCTCTGTTTTCCTAAGGACACCTGCCAGAATCCTGCTGATGCACCAAGCATAGGAAAATATTTGGCAGAAGCCATGTGTCCAAAGATTTCTCTCCTTGTAGGTAGTGGAAAATATTCCTTTCTTAACATACTTACTACGTTTTTTTCAGGTTCTCTCTATATAAGTGAATGCTTCTGTTGTTCTCTGCTGTGGTTCCAATAAGCACAGCCACTCGTGGTTTCTCAGGTCTCTCAGAGCACTTACCCAGTTCCATTTTAGCTCCTGCCTCAAGGTGAGTGGTGTGAACTGTTGTTATGCTGCACTCTCCCTGCTCTGTCCTGTCCTTCTGAGAGTTTCTTTTTTCCTCAGAAGACCTCCCCTAATTATTTTTCAGTTTTTTAAGTTCTTGGGCTTTCCAACAAATGCATCTTCTTAAAGGCACTAAGATTTTTTTAACTCATTAATGGGTACTGCCTTCACCAATATACTCATGAATTGTGCTGAGGTGGTGGCATGACTGGAATATTAATAAAGGCAGCATTAGCTTGCTCAAAAGGACAGGAAAGATTAGATATACTGCCCTGCATTCAAGGGTACACAGGTGTGCTGGGAGATCCAGAATGTGGAGGAATTTACTATCTCTGAGAAGGTAAAAGGGGAAAAGAATATGAAGCTTTGATTGCAAGGATTGCAAAATATTAAACAAGGAAGACTTGAGGCTTTTTGCGTCCAAACAGCAGAATCAGCCAAAGGATGGGATATAATATTAATGAGAGACTTTAACAATCCAAGTATTCCTTAGTGAAAGAGTGCAACAGAATGCCAATATCCAGTGAGTTCCTGGAATTACTGGTAATTCCTCTTTTAAAAAGTGTAGAGATTTCCAGATTTGAAGCTAAGCAGTAAAGAATGATGTGAGAATGTGAAGGTGAAAGATTACATATGTAAGAGTAACCTTGGAATCACAGGGTACATGATTCTTGAAAAGGCAAGGAAGAAGAGCAAAAAAAGATGATGGACTAGAAGTGGGGAGGCTTCTATAAACTAATAGATAGCAGGTAGCTAAGTTAACATAAGCATCAAAGACAGTTGCAAATTCCTCAAAAAAATGTTGCTAAGCATACATTATTCCACACAAGAGAAACTATAGACATTGTAAAAAGAGAACAAACTGCTATTTGTAAAATATGGCCAAAGGAAGCAAAATTAAACACTTGCACAGAATAAACAACACAGAAAATAGAGGGGAAAGGAGCTGTGATGGAAAATGAAATTATTCTCAAATAGATAAAAAGTGCCATAAAAATGAGAGGTTTGGTTTTTTAAAAAAACCATAGGATCAGACTACAGCAAAAATTTTCATTTCAATATTAAGTAATATTTTCAGTGATAAATTAGTAGAAAGCTCGTATATATTGTTTGTGAGTAGGGATATCACAGATTTTACATCAATGGAGGCTTTTAGGAAAGACAGGAAACTGTCAGAAGTCATCTAGAAATAGTTCCTATTAGTGGGTAAAGCAGTGGGCTACATGACCTCTTGACTATCTTTCTAGGCATTTATTCTATATTTATAGAACTGTGCTTCATTTATTGATCAACTTTGCAATTGTTCACATGCTCCCTTTATGTGTATGTTCATCACATAGAGGCCTAAATGTTGCCTCTTTACCACCTTCTTTCTGTGAATTTTTAGTGTGAAAATTCATAGTGGTCCTGCTTTGCCTAGTATGCCTCTAACCTTCTTGAATACTGGAACTCTTCCACTTGCTTTCCCTGATTTTTGAATGCAAAATTTTCCAGTGATCCCACAAAAAAAGTATTCTAAACTGGAAGGTCCATTATTGCCCTTTTCATTCCTGCTGGGCACACTTTCCAGACACTTGGAAACTTATACAGTGATGCTGTCCTTTAGGTCTTGCATCTTATTCCATGGACCAGCATTAATATAAGATGATGGGTGTTCGCTTTTCAAAATATAATTACGAGAATGATTAGAAGAGTTAAAGAGTGGCAGCAGGGGCACACAGATTGAATGCATTTTCTTGGTACAGAAGCAGATATTGTTCATCTTTAAGATTTTCACTGGAGTGGGTTGAAAGGTAAGAGAGAGAATCAGGAGGACCTGATGACTGAGGCCAGCTCCCCTCCTTTCCTAAACTCCACTGTTTGTAGCAATTCATTCTTAGAGATTTTGACTTGTGCCCAATTTCCCTAGCAGCAAAGTTCATATGTACTTGATTACTTACACAGGAGACAATTTAACCATGAAAACCTCATATGTGAGGGATTAGCTGAGGGCAAAGTAGGGCTCTTAAACTCTTAATGTAAGTATGGTCATGACAGCACAGTTTGATTAAATTGAAACATTTCACTTAGCAAAGTATAGATTTAATACTTTTAAAGCTGTCAAAAAGGAAGGGGTACTCATTTCACTCAGCACATACAGTCGGCATATCTGTCTCCCTGAGGGGAACAATGAAGAAACCTTGCATGGAAAAAGTAAACAATTACTGTTTCTGTACATCATTCATCTTCTGGTACTTGCAGTTTTTGTGGACACATCTGCATNTTGCAATTGTTCACATGCTCCCTTTATGTGTATGTTCATCACATAGAGGCCTAAATGTTGCCTCTTTACCACCTTCTTTCTGTGAATTTTTAGTGTGAAAATTCATAGTGGTCCTGCTTTGCCTAGTATGCCTCTAACCTTCTTGAATACTGGAACTCTTCCACTTGCTTTCCCTGATTTTTGAATGCAAAATTTTCCAGTGATCCCACAAAAAAAGTATTCTAAACTGGAAGGTCCATTATTGCCCTTTTCATTCATGCTGGGCACACTTTCCAGACACTTGGAAACTTATACAGTGATGCTGTCCNTATACAGTGATGCTGTCCTTTAGGTCTTGCATCTTATTCCATGGACCAGCATTAATATAAGATGATGGGTGTTCGCTTTTCAAAATATAATTACGAGAATGATTAGAAGAGTTAAAGAGTGGCAGCAGGGGCACACAGATTGAATGCATTTTCTTGGTACAGAAGCAGATATTGTTCATCTTTAAGATTTTCACTGGAGTGGGTTGAAAGGTAAGAGAGAGAATCAGGAGGACCTGATGACTGAGGCCAGCTCCCCTCCTTTCCTAAACTCCACTGTTTGTAGCAATTCATTCTTAGAGATTTTGACTTGTGCCCAATTTCCCTAGCAGCAAAGTTCATATGTACTTGATTACTTACACAGGAGACAATTTAACCATGAAAACCTCATATGTGAGGGATTAGCTGAGGGCAAAGTAGGGCTCTTAAACTCTTAATGTAAGTATGGTCATGACAGCACAGTTTGATTAAATTGAAACATTTCACTTAGCAAAGTATAGATTTAATACTTTTAAAGCTGTCAAAAAGGAAGGGGTACTCATTTCACTCAGCACATACAGTCGGCATATCTGTCTCCCTGAGGGGAACAATGAAGAAACCTTGCATGGAAAAAGTAAACAATTACTGTTTCTGTACATCATTCATCTTCTGGTACTTGCAGTTTTTGTGGACACATCTGCATGATTTCTACAAATCCTATTACACCTCACGGAGAGAAATGAAGTTAGTGATACAAAGTTTTGTTTGAAAAGCAAGACATGCTGTTGCTTTCTTTTAAGATAAAATATAAGTGTTAGAAGTTCTCCCTTTTA
>VYZR01082643.1:6129-21550 GCA_013400675.1 Oxylabes madagascariensis
AGTTTTGCAGGGCAAGTTCTTTAGTTCTGAAGAAACCTGAACTGCCTTTGGTCCCTCAACTAAGTATCTCCTTTGTCAGCAACTGAAGGATGCTTTTTTCCTTTTTTTTCCCAAGTTGTTATATTGTTTAACAAGATACAAAAGAACATGAAAATGGGGTTCTCCATTTCACTTCTACATAAGGGTAAACAAATAGCATTTTGAAAGACCTTAAAACACAATTTCTGAAATTCTTTAAAACTGCTAAAAGGCTCTACTGTAAAACTCTAAGTATGCTCACATGCCTCTTTTATCCAGATGATAATGACTGGAAGAGCTCCCATTTCTAAAGTATTTCTAGCTGTGAAAGAAGGAAAAGAAAAAAAAAAGAAAAATAATGTAGTATTCTTATTCTAGCATCTGTCTTCTCCCTATATACTTTTCTTTCTCAGTTCTCCATCTTTTTTGCTACCTTGACAATTTAAACTGTTTTACATCAAACTAGAAGCAGCTCTGGTTTAGTTAGACAAAGGCTGACTCTCTCCTGGGTAATAACAACCACCAAAGTGTTGCTACTGCTAAGTACAAACAAGAAAGCCCATACAACTCTACATCCCATCTCAGAACGGCAAGTTCTGAGTAGGTGAGTATGACATCACAAGATGGAGTGTGCTAATGAATCTGGATTCANAAATCCCTTAACTCCCTCACATTGTACCACAGCAATTTTTCAGCTCTAACATCCTTTCAGTGTAAGGGGAATTCAATAGAATGCTCTCGCGTGCCACTTCGTAAAACCACTATTCANATTTTTGCTTAATACATATTTAACCATAAACTGATGGACTCAAGTGAAATAAAATTAACCACAACACATAAGTACAAATGCTAAAGAAGGCAACAAAAGAAATTCTTCATTTTAGGGGTAATGTATAAATAGCCAGACCAAAATTATTAAATTTATGCTATAAAATGCATCATGAATTCAGCACAAAAATGGGTTTAGGTGTTCAACAAAAAACCAAGTAAGGTTGAGTTCCAATCCATAAAAGAAAAAATTGTATCAAGAATTATTATTCTCTTTGTAAGCAAATTACTGAACCATACATCATAGGAGACATGGTATTCTGGAAATACACATTTGCTATTTGCACATCCTGGGTTTTTATGTACCTAAATGGTAATAAAAATGGAGCAACACTGCAGGGATAGTGTGAAATGTTGGTTCTACGTATGCCTGTAAGAGCACTAGTAGTCTTTTGGTATATATAAGGGCCTTAGAAATGGAAAGCATGACTTCCATTCCAAGAACATAATGGTTCCTTCCAACATATGAAGTAAGGCTTCTTTCTGGTGGAAACCAAGATATGAGAGAAGACTCAGGCACACCTGCCCCTGCTTTCCCCCAGTACCTCATCCTGACACAAAAGTAAAGCTTACATGTATTCTTTACTGACATATCAATACATATGGGTGAGAAACCAGCTCAGCTGAGCAGCTGAAACATACTCAGGATTTTCCCCTCTGAAACATTTCTGTAAGTCACCCACAAACAGTGCAGTCTGCCCCTACAGCCCTTAGCCTCAAACTCATGAACCATTTTCACCACTGCAGAACTATTACAGTAGCAAATATCCCATTGCATACAAAGTGTTGGATTTTGACTGACTGTCAAAAAAATCCTACAACAATTTATCATGCAACCATTTGTTACATGTAGTATGCGCCTCTGAGTTACACATTTTTAAGTGTTTCAGTCCAAAGGAATTACCCACCTATAGGAACATTACATACAGCATCTGCCTTACTATTTTATTTTCACATTAACCTCAAATCTTTTGGGATGCAAGACTGATACAGTACTACATAAACTGAGAAGACTCTTCTCCTCCAGAGAAGACTTAACATCTGGTTCAATTACAGAGAATATGATAAGTACAAAAATAGCACAATTACCAACAACTCACTCATAGACTATTAGATCCCTCAGAGAGGAAAAAAAAAAGCTTCTCTACTTTGACATTTGAAAGCTTGAACTAAAAAACAAGTGCCTTCATTGAATAATTCATTTATTTTTAATTTCACTCTGTGGAGGTAGACAATTATAGGGGACTCAGGCAAGGGAAGAGGATATATCAACTGAAATGCACCTTTTATTAAAAAAAAAAAAAAAGATATTATAGAAATTACAGATTTACTTTAAGCCTGAAGATTTTCCCACTGGCTCTAGGGACATTTTACTAAACACCGATATATAATTGAACACTGCACTAACAAAGCATCATATAATGATCAGCATAACCACTTCCAATTATTTAATGAATTTTAGGAAATAATCTTATTCAGACATAAGCACTTGTTCACACTCAGGAAAAGATACACACAGGAAATACAGGCAGCGAAGAAGTACCTAGACACCTTTGGGGATATTTCAGGAGAAGCATAAAAACAACCACTGTTTGATTCCTCTTTGTTCTTGGAATAAAAGCTTCTGTATAGCGTTTGTAAACAGTGTTGTGTAAAACACAAAATTCACTACTTTTTTTGTATCCTTCTAACACAGATCATTCTCAGGACTCTAAGCTCTGACCAACTACTCTGATCAAAAAAGACAATAACAAAAGAATCAGAACTCAATGAGCAATTAAATTCATTCCATCATCAAAATAAAATTAAGGATAACTTTTTAAAGAATGGTGTCACTGTGTATAACACCATATGTTCATTATAAATCAGTTGCAAAATCACAATACGTTCATTTACCAAATCTCTCTTCTGGTATTATCAGAAGTATATGAAGACAGACATTCTCATGAAGCTTCATCTCCAGCAGTAGGAAGAGTCATGAAAAAAATTTATTTTGAAAGATCTCCCCTATTTCTGATTATGGTACATTTTAGTACAAGATCATCAAAGTGAAATCTTAGCACTGTGGCAGCCAAATCTGAAGTCAAGTGCTCAAGCAAAATCCATTCTGGTGCAGTGACTGGGTGAGGATACTAAAGATGAAAACCAAAATATTATTTCCCCTAATGATGTACTTGATGTAAGGCAGCCTGATCTATGGAAAAGATATAAAACCCAAGCATCACACTATCTCATCTCTGCACCTTTATGCTTAAGCTCTGAACACTGCCTGTGTGGCTCTTTTTTCCTGTATCTCTTCAGTGTTGGACTAAAAAAACAAAAAAGGCCCCATATCTGAACTGAGATCTAAGTATGAGTACCACGCACAGGGAACAGGTACGGTAACAGCCCTTAAATGCCTGTGAAGCTCCCATCATCATAAAATGAAAATATTACATGTAGCAGTTTGCATCCACCATGAGCATTCCCTAAAGACAGCAGCAGGCATTGCATGGCCTAAAAATATCAGCTGATAGTTTTGAAGCTCCAGGCTACATGTTTCCTGTCTGGATACTTCTCTGGGATTCTGTGCCACTAAGTGGGGAGCAGTGGCTGCAGCACAAGCAGTGGCAGGCTTTGGGGTGGGCAGCAGCTGCCCTGAACCAGTGGGAACCCAGGTCTCGATGCATTCCACAGAAAGTTCCCATCAGTCCTGCACCCCTGCTGGGTAGCCACTGCCTACCAAAATTGCTGCCCATCGGAAAGGCACTGATGATGAAGCCAAGGTTGGCCAGTAAAATGTAGAGAACTACTATTTGCTATCAAGAGAAGGTGGTAAAGGGTCTAAACCTAGAATATTTCAAAAATAACAAAAAAATCAAAATACATTCAGATATAATTACTGTCTTTTATTTTTATTTTTACTCAATTTTTATGTACTTTTAAAACATTTTAAAAAATGTGAATTGCTTTCCATATCCTTGGCTTGAAGCCATATAATAAAGATTTTAGGACATGATGAATTTCTTCATATGCTCAGATTTCCTGTGCCACTTATTTGTCATGCCACAGCAAATAAGTGTTCGTTGCACTGACATTTACATTAGTAGAAATAATTAGCCTAGCACATCAAAAAAAGGGCAGCACTTGATTTAGTCTGCGACATCTGAATGACTCAAGGTTATTTCATTTTCGAAACATTTAGATCACACTTTTTGTGCTTGTAGACTCTAGATTATCATGGACAACCCAGTAGCATCATGCCATCAATTCCAAATCAAAGCTGTTAATAATGTTATTTAGAAAATGCCAAGCTCTCCAAGCATTTCATTACAGAGACTTTTATAGACAAGTATAAAAAGCTGTTATTGCTGCACTATGGTTATATATTTCAGGTCACAAAACTGCAGGAAAAAAAGATTAAGTTAAAACATGAGCACTCCAGGAGTTTGTACTCCGTATCTGTTGAGTGTGAAACATCATGAATTGCCAGAGGTGACCTACAAAGCCTGGCAGTGAACCCTGGATTTCCAAATGACACAATTTGAACAGACTGTAGGACAGGAGGTAGAGTCTAGACTTAAGGGATAATAAAGAAAAAAAAAAATTTTAAAAAAATATTCCTCAGACCATGCAACTCCCATCTCTTTCTACCTGCCAACCTAAGCTGCTGATAGATTTGCCCAGTAACTAAAATACCTAAAACTATCTTCTCTTGTTTTATTTTCACTCATCTCATTTCCAATTCAAGGAAAAGAAACCAAATTCAAGTAACACGAGCATCTCTGATGGACTTAAATGAACACATGCTGACCATGTGCTGCTTCTCCAGGTCTTCTCCTTGAACTGAAGACTACTTTGACAGCACAACAGGGTCAGCTTGCACAAGAGCCTGCATCCATTTTGGATTATTTTTTTTCAGGAAGTTTAAAAATCATACTTGAAATAGTGTTAATGCTGCATTTTTTTAATAACTACCTTTTTCAGAAATTGTTTTTAACATCAAAAGACCTGAAAGGGGTTTGAGGAGACTCAGCAGGATTTTTGCCAGTATTGGTTGGTTTTGAATAAAAAAAGATCTATAAGACCATTCTGATGAACAATATAAACAACAGCTTCGAGTGACTCCTGGAAGAGTGTAAGTTATGATAGGTTTCTGGGGTTTTTAACCAGATGCCACATGGATACAGAAAATTTTAACTATGTTCTTTTATATAAACAGCCTTCTTCTCCTTAAAAAAACCAAAACAAAACCAAAAACCAACACAACACCAAATCACAAAAATCAAAACAGAACCCGATGTTCATGGGAAGAACCACATTGTTAGTAATTTTCTAATTTCTAAAAGGCTGAACAATAAAGATATGATAGTGCTTTTTCTTAATAGACTCTCCATATACATATTTTTCCTGAAGTTTAAAAAAATGTCTTTAGATTTTTACTATGCTAGGTGTCATGCTGTTTTGCATTGGCTACGGCACTAACTTTACACAGAAAGTGCTTTTGCAGGATTCAAGTGTCAGGTGTTTTAAGCAGGAATACCTTCCCTGCTTTATCTGTTCAGTGGTGATTAAAAATCTTATTTCCTTATGATAACTTCTGATGTAATTTGTCTTTGCATTTCCTTTATTAGAAGAGCATTCTCTCTTAGGAAACAGATTTTATAAACAGTAAAGAATGTTCACTACAGTTAGGTTATCCCTAATGAGTAAAACTCAAATTATGTGTTGCTTCATGAGGTAACAAGAATAATTTCAGAAGCATTTTCTATTTTTTTTTTCTTCTCCTCTGGTGCACCTCTTATAAAAATACAAGTTGCATCATAACTGGAACATTGTTCAAACCTCTGTGGTACAACTGACAACAGCTTTGCAGCACACCTGAAACCACTGATCCAGCAGACACATAATATTAGAAAAAAGGCATCTACCAATTATTGTCGCTGATCAATATTTTCAATAGAAATGGCTATTTTTTTGTTTTGTTTTGTTTTTTTCACATTCTGTTATAGGACAAACACTGTAAGAGAAAGGTCAGATACAGAAACTAACTTTAGCCAAATTTGTTACCTGGAATGTTTTAGCAAAACTTAAAAATTTGTTACAAAAAATTGTTTTCTATATCAATGAGATAGCATATTCTATATTTTTGACTACAATATAAGGTAGAACCTAATTTGACACCTCCGAGTACATGTAGAAGCAGTAGAACAGTATTCTCGGAGTAATTTTTTAAATTGTTCAAAAAGAAAGGTACTAGATTTTTTAACAATTATTTTAATGAGCTTTAAATTATAATCTTCACAGTTACATCACCATACAATGAAACAGCTTGGCATACAGGTGAAATACAACGACTTTTCACTTTATGTAGTTGTCTGCACATTTTTATAAATAGTAGAGGGAAAATACAGATTTGTTTGAATAGTATTTTTAAAGTTTCTTGCTGATCTATGTCACAACAAAATTCATGCTCCATAGGTACCTATTTGCAGAATACTCCAGTTGTTGGCATTAATAACCGATTTTGTAATTTGCAGTTTATGTTACACTGGATTGAAGAAAAAACCCAATGTTTAGTTAAATAAAGTAGTGAACCCATGTTGGTAAAGAATTATCATCTTGCACTTTAAGGAAAACCTTAAGCTAATCTGCCCAAATGAGAGAAAACACTCTTTATAAGCAGGCTTCTGATGCTGCAGCATATGCATTATTACTTGATCTCCCAGAATTCTTTTCTTATTACTGGATAGTAATTTCCATTGTCTAAGAGATTTTCAAACAAAGTCCAGAGGCTGCTGCAGAAAACAAGCCGATTAAACATGACTGACAGGTTTACATTCTTGTTCATTCGTTTTAACACGAAGCAGATAAGGAGACCTCTTGCAAGGTCTTTGGAAGCATGACAACTTCTGTGCTTCGTGTGAACTCAATGCAGATCTACCGAGACCTAAGACCGTCTTCCTAGTGCGTCCTGCATAATGAAGTGTGCACCGAAAGGAACTAAAATTTTTGGTGGTTGTACACGTTCACAGATGACCACGGAAGTCTGAGACTCATCTGCTTAAAACAGTTCCTAAGCTCTGAACTGAAGACAGTGTTTCATGTCCCTATGTAAAGTCAGATTGCATGTACACTGCATTTTTTTTTCCAGTCTGCACCATACCTCTTTTTACTACTGTTAATAGTTTTTAGATTTTTGGGATTTTCACTTTATTTTTTGTTTAAGTCTAGTCATGCTTTCTCAGTCTTAGCTCTATACTTGTTTCATACTCAGTCCCCCAATCATTACCTTTCTTCTAAGAGTTTTTAAGTCAAGCTATTGCAACACTTACTTCTTTTTATAGGTAACTTTCTAAAAATTAAGTAAATTGAGGGAGATTTAACAAAATAGCACTGTTTAATATACTCCTTTCATGTGAGAAAAAGTTTTTAACTCTTACTTTCTAGCAATGGAATAATAACAAAATTATATAAAAAATATCTTAACATATTAAACCAGATTAGATTCGGCTCACCTTTAAATTAATCCAGTTAATTGCAAGAACAGATAAATTAATAACACCAAAATAAATCAACTCCTACAGAAAATTTAAAGGATTTTTTGTGTGAAGCTCAACAATGAGTTGCAGAATCATAAAAATGTTATCTGGAAGTTTCTTTGAGGTATAATCTTACCCCACCTCAAATCTGGACTGGGTATGCCTAAATCACATCTGCCCTTGCCAGTTTCCAATAGCAGAGATTGCATAAGCACTCAAGGCAATTTCCTTCAATGCTTCATTATTCTTGCAATTAGGAAATTTCCCCTTTCATCTAACCTACGTTACTTGCCATAATTTAAGCCTTTCATTTCATTGTTCTTTTCACCAGGGACAGAAATAACATATTTTCTTTCTAGCAGCTACATTTTCATGGATATGAAAATAATTTTCTCTCCTAGATTAAATGTCCTTATTTTTTCAACTTCTTCTTAGCTCTTGTTGCTGACCCTGAAATATATGAAACTTTGAGAACAGCATTACTTTGTTAGTAATTGGATAAGGCTAAGAATAGCAAGTATAAAATGCTTATTAAAAATCCCCAAACAAACCAACAAGAAACATGATTACTAAATGAACGAAGAACTGAGACAAGTACCAGGAGGCTACATTTCCTAAAAATAAGCAAGATTAAGTTATTTACTGTAACATCCTTTTTCCCTGTCTGAGAATAAAACAGCCTTGCATACCTATGTTGTGCTTCATGAATACTTCATACTTCCAATCCAACCTAACCTATTTTATGAAGCTGCAGTAAATTCTCTTAATTAAAGTGGACAAATGACTGAAATGTTTATAAATAATTAAGATAGTCAAGATTAAATTATGTTATAAGCCTAAAAAGATACCGAAGTTCAACAGGACTCATACTTAAAATTACCAAACTACTAGCAATTTTGTTCAAACACGTTTTGTACTTCCAGTTGTGCCTGAATCAATGCTGAGTTTTCCCTCAGCAGTGAGAGCATATTTAAAGAATTCACATATGCAAAGAAATCCATCCCCATGTGGGAAAATAAGAACAAGAGTTGAAGGAGAGAAGACTTATGAGAGGTTCAAATTCAAACAATGACCTCTTTTTTTTCCCCTTTGAACCAAAAATTTTGATATTGACCAAACTGATGATCTCTTCTGTCTAATGCCATTTAAGATGACCTCTCCATTTTATGCCAATGGTTTTCAATTAAAAAACCAATCACAGTATATTTCACTAAAAGGAGTACTGTGATTACTTAAATCTAATTTTATCAACAGCCAGAATGTGAAAAGCATATTAAAGTGAGGTGAACAGCTTTGATTGATACACTGAGTTTTAATTTCTAATTCCTCGTCTCCCACTCTTTTGGTAGGAAATGAAGGTTACACATCATTGCACAGGGTAAGCTACTGTAACTCAAATGTAGCTTCAAAGATTTGGCCTTCATTTTTTCTCACACTTTTTCCTCCCCCGTACTATATAGACACCAAATTGATAGGTCTGGAGCTATGAGCAAAGTTTTTAAACACAAAATTCTTTTTTAAAAAAACCCACAACAACAAATGAAGATGAGCGTTAAATTTAATTATCACAGTTCTTTTGGAAGAAGAGTCTACATACACCTTTGTTATGGACTATTTTTATAGATTTTGAAAAAGTCTTCCTTAAAATGCAAAATAATTCTTTCCCAATGTGAGTTCACTTCCTGAGTTAATTAAGACATCCAGTTCTCTAAGAACTAGGACCTATCCCGTGTCCAAAGCCAGGTATTTAAATTTGTGTTTACATAAATTAACATAGCCATCCTAATTTTCATCGGTATGCAAAACTCCTACAGGTGTTATTTTTTAAGTCCGAGAATGCCAATGTTTACTATATCTAAATATCTACTTCTGACCACCCTGTGCCATTGCACCAAGGAATTCATGCAAAGTCTGTGTTCCAAAGCCATTCAATGCTGCAGAAAACATGGCAGCCAGAGGAATATTACTACACTCCCCGCCTTGAGAGCAGGTGCAGCAAGGTGTGACAGACCCTTTCGATGACCCTGTGTCTGAGGGCCAGTTTCCAGCAAACTCCAGGCAGCAGACCCTCCTGCAGCCTCCTGCTGGGTCACAGCTGCGGTACCGGTTAACCCCGGCCCTGCGGAAGCTTTCAACCCAGCAGGCTCACCTCTGCCTGCAGGCTGCCTTTCACCAGGCCTGCCGGAGAGCTTTGGAGAGTCTCCCTTCTGTCTTTGCAAAGTCTCTACGCATAAACATAAAACACTTTTATTCCCTTCACACTACCTTGGCTGAACTCAGTGTCCTTATGTTCCCCAGCAGAGCTGATAGCCAGCTATGCTTCAGTGGCTCTAAGGCAAACTCCACGGCTCCCTAAAAAACCAACTCTCTCTACAAGCAGGGCCATTATTACCACGTAGACACAGAGGAAAAATGATATTATGACAGCTACCACCATGAAGTAACTGTTCTTTAAAAACTGACTTTCTACTGATGACTGTTACGATTACAGGGATTAATATTATTGGTCCCCCTTTTCTCTTAGCTGAGCATTTCAATACTCAAAAAAATCTGAACTTTAAAATTCCTCAGATCTGAGGAGGAGTCAAAAATTAAACACATTAAATTGTCAGTTTAATATATATTAGAAAATCCATGGAGACATTCACTTTTCATCTATGAATATTAAACATTAATGAGGTTTCAGGTACGGAGATATTAAAGTGAAACATCTGAGAGCTATGACTTAGCTCGGATACAAAGAAAGAAAGTTCACAAGGGAAGCTAATAAAGGTCAAAACCACAGAACTACCATAAACCAGAACATACAATAGAAGAAAAAGAGTAATTCAAGCAAACCTGATTTTAAAGGGGCTATTAAGAATTGTATACACAAGCAAAATTTTCATGTAAAACATAAAGAAATGGGAAGTAATAAATACATAGTTTGATTCATGTATGATATTCAAACTGAGAGACAACAAATATTTCTTGAGTGACTTGAGAATAACTTGTCGAGGAAGATGTCTAACCTTAAACTGAAGAATTCATAAGCACAAACAAAATCATAGTAATAGCTGCATCCAGATCTCCCTTTTTCCTCCCATGAATACTGTTCTGGAGACATCAATGTCTATAGATATAAATATAATAATGCAAAAGCCAGACACACAGGGATTACACAGAAAGGTTAAGTAATATGCCCTGATTGCATGACAGCACACACAAAATACAAGGAAAGAAATATCTAAGAATAAACATGAAAGCGAAAGATCATACGTCAACCAAGTGACAGGTAATTTTTTGTACATTTACAATTTATCTTTCTTCCTCGATCATTTATTGATACACACAACCCCTTCCTACAGGTATAAAAGCAGATATTCCTTTCCTCCACCTCAAATATAAAAAAATTCGAGTTACAAAATAAAAAACAACTGGGAAGGGACATTGTGTAGCACATTTGACAGAAATACAGTGAGGCAAAATTTAACACTAGATGTTCTATAGGCAAAAAAAAACAACCAACCCTGAAAGTCACAGGTCTCCTTGGTCTCCTTAACTTTATACAGCAACTAGAACTGTCTCCAAGTTGTAGTCACAGATGTAATTCTGCATAATCAGTTACAAGCATATGATACCTAGCACAGCACATTCTGAAGGCTATCAAAAGTACCAATTTAACTGAAAATATTCACTTCTAAATGTTCTGTTATCAGTTCAATAGACAACTTTTCTATTATCACTCTGATATACAGTGTCTTGGCACACATATCATACAATAAAATATGAACAGCTCAACAGTAATTTGTAAAATATCTCAGAATTATATTTAGAGATAGATATATAACAAGGTATTTTCATTACATTACAGTATCTATCACTGTATTTACAGTAACCAACATATGTACCTTCAAAAGATAGGTATCAGTATCTGTACATTTATATCTCAGATAAGGCCATTTGAAGAAGCTCATCACTTACATAAAGTTGATCAGGTCACCATGAACATTACACGAAACAAAGCTCTGACAGAATTTTCCTCCAAGTAATTTTCTGAGCAGCAAAATCTGAGTACCTGAAAACACTTGTGCGCATTTATTTACCTCTCTGAGTTTAGACTGGTGAAGCCTGTTAAACCTCTTCTTGCAGGTGAATTATCAAACCCAGTCAGGGTGAAGGACAAGGAATAAACTGAAATTGTGCTCTTAGCTGTGCTCAGCATGAACCATGTTAACAGAAGGAAAACAAAAGAATTTAGTTCTGTTACTAAATTAAACACCATCACCCCTGCATTCATACTAACTGCAATCTACTGAACAGAAGATTTCTTTTTAAACAGAATTTCACAGTGCAAGCAAATCTTATTAAGCTTTTACCATGATCAAACTTTCAGAAGTATTATCAACAACGGTTACAATTAAAGTTGTATTGTAGATACTTCACTAGGACAGTGTCTAACATCCCTAGTTAAGAACCTACAGTGCTCAGCAGCAAAACCTAGTTTTTGCCCAGATGTGTTTATAATTAAAGCAAATGAGGAGAGAAATATAAGCAATGAGACAATATTATTCAGCAGAGAAAACTATGTTTTCAGTGCACTATGAACCTAACCAGTGTTAAATTCAAGAATCCATCATCAGAAAAAAAAGGATTTCTTTTTTTATTTAGGAGTAGTTACATTATTTCATAGAACTGTAACTTCTGCTCCTCTGAGGCAACAGAAAAGGAAGACCAGGGTTTAGACCGAGATCCATGGACAAATGAGAATTGGTATTTGAAGATCTAATAAAAGAGCTGGGGTAATCTCCAAATCATTTGGGGATTAAAATCAAGAAGAGAATGTTTTATGTTTTATATTAGGGACAACAATGACGCATAGTCAAGGCAATAGTCTTTTCCTTGTTCTTTGTCAGTTCTAAGGAGAAAGAGACAACAGGGATTAGGATCCTAATACTTGAACAAATACTCAGCTCTATGGATCAACAGAAGAGGTTGTATGTCCCTGAACATATGGGGAAAAAAATGTAGTTTTTTGATTTGTCTCCAAACAAGGTATCATATGCTATCCTTAAACCAGAAATAACTCTTTGTCTTGCTGATTTTTCTTGTAATTGGTCTGGAAATCTTTTAAGACACCATTTTCTTCATACAAATCATTAAGCATGCCTCTTGGGTTTATACAGTCAATCAAACCCATGGATTAATGCCCCCCAGTACCTCTTCATCTCATTCATATGGACATGGCCTTGATGACAAAGTGATGACACCAAACTATACTGTCAGAAAAGGCCTCATGTCACTCTGCTCTTCCTGGAGAATACGCACGTGCCACAGCCCTTTGTCAGGTCTGTATTTCACTCATTGCCTGTATCAAGCCCACACTGCATATGCAAACCCAACAGAAAGTGCATCACTTAGGCATGGCAACATCTTCCCCATGACACATCCTGACTTGGAGAAGTCCCTCATCCATTTCATTTTTGGATTGTAAACATGCACCAGTCCTGTGCCCACAGTTTCATTTGCATAAGCTGCTCTGTATTCACACCACTCATTACTGACTAAGGCAGTACTTGCCATTCGTCTATGCTCAGGTATTCATCTGTCAGATGGTCTGTGTTTAGTAGCTCACATAAATAATTTAAGAACCGTTTCTTTTAATGTTTCTGCCACCCAATTCCAGTTCAACACACAGTTCTCACTAGGAGTGAGAACAACTCCCCTTAAGCTGACCTGAAGAGGAATTAAGAGCTTTTGGAGAAGTTATAACCTAGTCCTTCTCATACTACAGGGGGCAAAAGGCCCTGCAGTTATTGCTAACAGTTTCTTCTGAGACGAAAATTAATCTCTATCTAATACCAGCCTCTGCAGCAAGTGCAACTAAAGGAATTCCTTCAGTAAGAAATTCAAAAAAAGCAATTTGTTCAACTCAAGACTCATTCGATTTGCAGCAACTGGATTTTTTATCCAATTATGTTTTCTACATCTCCTTAAAGGACGGGCTCATCCTTTGGTTGATCACCAGGTTCCCATAGCTAATGCACATGTGGAAAGGGAAAACTCCCGTCAGAAAAATCTTTTGGAGGAATTTAATCTGAATTTTTATTTACATATAGCTTTTAACTTTTTCAGTTAATTAATATTATCTGAAAAACTGTGGTTCCCGCAACAGAAATCAGACAACCATAATGTGAGTGTTCTGAATGCTACATTGAAATATTTTTCAAAAACACTGTATCTTAGTTACTATGGTGGCAAATAATCACATTACGGTCATCTTTAAATGTTTCATAGTTGTTAAAATAAATTGATATTAGGAAACTGCACTATGTAAGGTACTTTTAATACTGAGTAATTTTGTTGGACTGCCACATCTGCCTGTTAAGGCCTAATTAGGGAGACCCAGACCTTACCCAAGTGACTCCAGTGGCCAAATCAGGCCCATCCATGGGCCTGGGGCCAGTCCCCAACCCACAGGCACCCCGCTCATCCCTGTGTTCCTGCCTGGACATCCAGGCTGCAGCTCACCCCGGCTCTCCTCTGATGCTGACCCTCACACGTGTGTGCCGGTGGCCTGGCTTGGCCATGCCACCAGGACCCGAGAGAGTGGCCCGGGCCCACAGCTGGGCACTTGCTGCTCCTGACCATTTCTACATCAACAATATCACTCGCTTTCCCAAGTTCAAAAGGCCTGAGAGTACCTTAAAAACACATAACTCACCAGAAAGCGGGAGATACATTATCCACAGAAATATAAATCACAAAGTGGGTTGTTATATCATGGTAATTAATACATAGAGCAATAATGACTGAATTAATGGATTTTTACATAATGTGAAGGAAAGTCAGCTAAAAAGTTAACAGATGAGGTCACCTAACCACCACCACAGGATCACCCTGGTGACTGGAAACTAAGGAAGGTCTCAAGTTCTCTCCAGAAAGCTGTTCTTGAGGCCTGGGAGCCATCCATCCACATGGGTCTCTGCGGGATAAACCCAACACCCAGCAGGGCCCAGAGCAGACCATCTGCTCAAGTGGCTTGTTCAAGGTTACCTCAGGGACGCGCTAAGCCTGGGCTGAACGAAAGCAGGGGAACAACAGATGGAGGTCAATTTTCTGTGGCTTGTGAGGCACCTGAGTTTATGGTGACCCAGAGGCTTCTTCAAAGCACCTCTGGTGAAACCACACAGGCAGCTGACTTCCAGACCCAACATGAGTCATTTATGAGAGAAACACCACACTGCTCCAGTGATAATGCACTCAGTTAAATTAATGTACCTGAAAAAAAATGCCATAAACAGCAGTCTTTCTTTGAGGAATATACAAGGCTACACTCAAGCAGCACTATGTATCAAGAAGCAAAACGGAGACCAGACATCACAGAATAAGCTTGCCATAACACATGTCAGTCATAAAAAGAGGGAAAAAAGGCAAAAACAAACAAACAAACAAAAAATAAGGGACAGGAAAATCACAAAGAAAAATCATTTCCACCTCATGTAAGTCTGAAAAGCAGTACTTAAAAAAAACCTGTCACCTATCAGAAAGGTCCAGATAATAGAGATATTAATAAATGAGGCACTACATGAAAGCACTGATAAATGATGTGATCTGTTGCTTTTAAAAGGGCAATAATCTGACAGAGTGAGTTGCAGATAATGAAAGGTGACAGCCTGTAATACCTGCAGTAACACTTTCAAAAGTTTGGGAGTACTTTTGGGCAAAGGAATATGGCCTTTTATAACGGAGAACCATTAGAACACTCCCTGTCATGCTTTTGTCCCTTACCAGCTAGCCCACATACATTTCAGCAGCAATTATATCTTAATTATCAATTCACACCCAGTGTTTTCCATCCAGATGTCTTGTTTTGGAAACCAGGAGCTGCACAGTTAGGATGGTGGCCACTATGTAACAGTTGGTCACAATTCATGGAAGTGTCAATAATTTGGGGTATTACATGCAATAAAAGCAGTGCTTGGACAAAGTGCTAATGCAAACCAGTCAAACATCACCTGTCAAATTGCATCATCCAATTTCTCTCCTCCAAAATTTACATGTTAGAAAAAAGC
>VYZR01082646.1:6067-27476 GCA_013400675.1 Oxylabes madagascariensis
TAGGACAGAGAATTTGAAGTGAGGTTTTATTTCCTTTTATTTAAAAATTTTTAAATTTTTTTTTTTTTTTTTACTTTTCCTATATTAAATTTCACCTGATGGCTGGGATTCTAGCCACAAAACCTAATCATAAGGCAGAAAAGAAGAAAGTGATGAAGTTTTATCTATGTCCTTAATCACTCTTTGATTTTTATCAAGCCAAGGCATACTAAACATCACCTGCAATTATCTCCCACGCAGAAAGATGACTTCCTTTTGTCAGGAATACCTGTCAGGCAGACCCAGGAGCCCTGGGTTTTTATTACTTGGGGCTCCAGGAACACCTGCATTTTCTTGGCAAGCTCTGGAGATGAAAATGCTTTAACAGTGTTCGTGTTAAGAATTTCCTCTGCAGTCCTGAGTGCCTCATTGATCTGGTAGCTGCAAAGAGGGAATAATTAAAGGATGGGCTGACTGATTTCTTTTCCCAGTGTTGAGGATCTCCTGCTCTTCATCACAAGTTTTAGCTTTATTAAATTAACTTCAAGTCCCCACTTTTGTTATTTGTGTGAAAGACAACCCCTCTAAAGATTTGGACATAAAGCTACAAATGGGGATTTGCTTTCCTTACAAAATGCTGATCTTTTTCTCTCATGTGAAAGAAAAAATGTTAATTATCAGTAACAAGAGGGGTATTTTAAATTCCCATTTGAAATCAGTGTAATTCAATTAGCTTTAAAGAGATATTCCTCCTCATCCTCTGGGCCTGGGAGGTGAGGAAGCAGCGCAGGAGGAGCATCCCTACATCTGGAGACACAGGAGATGTCCCTCAGCCCCACAGCCATATGATGCTGGAGCTTCTTTTGACTTCCAGGTACACTGTTTGAGATGGAAACAATGGCTTCAAAAATTCAGAGAAATTGAGGTTGTCTTAATGCAAATCTCTGGAATATTTCCTCATTTGCAAACAGTGCTGTTGCCTTGGATTTCCAGCTATCACCATTCCTCCCCTCTGGATTTTGGCTTCTCCCCCTTTTTGATTCCAGCTGTGCAAGGTCACACTGGATTTTGAATTTATTTTCCTCTGATCTTTCTTGCAAACCTTCTGACATTTCTTCCCTGTTAATGGAGGGAAGCAACCAAAACTCAGACCCCTGCTACTTTCCTTCATTTTTTTCCCCTCCTCGGAGCTCTTTAACATCTGACAGTCTGTGTTTGGTGCTGACTTAAGGGAAGGGAAGAGAATTCCAATGAGGGATACTGGAGAGCACACACACAGAATAAAAAAGTTCAATCCAATTAGTAGACACCGCGTGTCTGCCCCTCAGGAAATCCTCTAACACACCCTGGCAGGGCAATGAACCCTTTCGGATCATGGGATCACGGAATGGTTTGGGTTGGAAGGGACCTTTAAAGGTCATCTCCTTCCCAATGTGTTACATGGAGGTGGCAGCAGGATTGGAAGGGCAGAAAATCCAAATCTTTTGATTTCAAAAAGCTGGATGATCTCCGCCCATGGTTTTCATGGAGTCTTTGGAACGATTTCAACATTTGGAATTGTAAGAATTTGCCCGTTTTTGGGGCAAGTAAAACCTGCCTTAAAAAGATTTGTTGGGTTGTAGCAACTGGAGGAGATGAAAAAGCGATATTGAAACAAACTTGGGGGCTTTATCAACAAACAGCTTGTTTGGTCTAATAAAGTGTAATAATTCCAGAGGCAGCCAATCTCCCTCTGCAGCAGGGATACCCAAACTCTGTATTCCCAGGCTTTCCAAAGCAAGATAAAAGCTCATATTTATCTACTGAGTTGGGAATCAGCAAAAATCAATATTTTTATTTCAAATATACGTTGGGATTTTTTTTGTTTCCCTTATAAGCCTCGCAGGATGAGGCCTGCACTGCCAAACCCCAGCTTTAAGATGATTTTTTCTGACAAGACATGCATCACTGAGAATATCTGCCTGTACTGGAAGTGATGGCACAGGTTTGTGGCACTGTGAACACAAACCTGCACTGACAGAGGCTCAGAGAGACGCTCTGTGTTCCGCATGTGTGTTCCTCAAAAGCCATTTTTCCCCAGCGACGCCCCACAAGGGTTTAGCCCACAACAAATTTGAGCCAAACCGTGTGATTTTCCAGCATTTAATAGAACAATCTGAGCTGTGGTGGCCCAGGGGATGAGCAGTGTGTAAAATCCCTGGTGTGGATGATGATCCTGGATGTAGCAATGATTATTTACTACCGTTCTTTGCTCAGATCCTATGAGGTGTAGGGGCTGTGCCTGGTGAAATCCTTTTTCCATCCCAGAAAGGACTGGAGGACCTTTACAGCTTTAACTTGCTCCCAGCTGTCCACAGAGATCCCAGAATGAGGATGGAGGTAAAAAACCCCTCTCTTCTCCATCCCTGAGCGATAACAGGAAAACTGGACTTATAATCTTGTTTCTTCTTCTTACATCTCTCTCTTTCCTCAGCATGAGAATAACCCTGGCTGCTGTAATTGTTCTTGGAAAATTACTGCAGATGGACAGAAATACAGACAGAAACACAGATAAACCCATGAATATTCCAGGATATTACCTTTATCCATCAAAGGACAGGATTAGTTGCTGTGCAACTTTATCAAGCACTGTGTTGGATGATTTTCACCAGAGAAAGCTGTATAATAACGGGGGTGAAAACCAGCACAGAACCTACAATAAAAATTCCAAGAGCCAATATGTTATCCAAACAGAATTTTATATATGTTTAGCGATTCTGGTAGCAAATTGCTTTGTCTCATTTCCCTATTTTTTTAATTGTCCCATTGTAGGATGCTGTACTTGACATGTAGAGAGCCAAGCAGGGATTTTCTGATCATTTGATTTGGAGAATAACGGAATATAGATTTATATGGAATAATAATGGAATATATGGAATAATAATGGAATAATAATGGAATATAGATTTTCGTTGCCCAGCTCCTGGGTCAGGAGAATCATATTAGCTCCAAGACAAATTAGGAGAAGGATTTTACCTGTATGGGTGTTAAAGGAGCATGGGTTCTGAGGTCTGGGTTCGTGTGATGTCTGTAGGTACAGGTGAGTGTGGACTTGGGAAAGTGGGAACTGGGAATAGTGACACTCCTGACAAAAACAATGTCCTGCTCAGACTTCCACCCCCCCAGCAAAATATGACCTAACTCTATCCTTGGATGACTTGGGCTCTCTCCTGATTGCAACCACCCTGTTTATCTGCTGCTGTCTCTACCAGAGGAAACTGCTTTAAAAAAATCACTAAATTTTCCTTTGGTGATTTACTGAATTTATATGGAAAGAGCGTCATTGGAATTTTTTTTTTTTTTTAATAACAATATCCTTGTTCTGTTTTCTCTAAAACTGCTCCTCCTGAGTTAGCTGCCTCTGTTAGCCCTGAGCATTTTGTTCCCAGATGAGCGTGGCAGCATTTGCTTCTTTCCTCAATGCAGCAGCATGAAAAGCACAAGCAAAATGTGGTCTTTTCTAATAGGATCTGAAAAGCTGCACTTTCTGGGTTAAGGTTGCTTTTCGTCTAAAGGAAAAATCTCATAGGTAAGAAAGACATGACAAAGAAAAAGGCTTTCTGAGCTGAAACACTGAGGAAAGTGTTCAGGAACAGTTAATCCCCCAAAAGATATTTCTTGAGCAATTCTGGCAAGAACTGATAGAAAAGGCTATTACTTATGTGTCTTGCTGTTATCTGCAGCATGGGCAGGAGTTGTCAGGACACAAGTCTACTGCATTTCAATATTTTAGGTCATTCTTTATGCTGGAATCAGGATTATTTCTCATTCATGTCACTTCTATCTCCTGCTCATTATTTGATTTAGACATCCATCCCTATAGCACATGGTATTTAAGGCCTGACCCTGAGCTGGCTGGAGTAAAGGCTTGTTTAAAGGTCAGTGGGACGAATTTGAGGGCTTTTAATTAAGCCTTGTTAAGCTTTTCAGCAAACAGGGGAAAACTTCCCAAACAGGCAAAAATAATTGGCTTTAGTTGCCTTCCTGTATTAATTGGGAAAGAGTGAGTACTTCCCAAAGTGGCAGACCACGAATCAAGTCATGAAACTCAAATATTTAATAAATTTATACCAAATGAAATGAAAAAAGTTAACCCAACAGTCAGTTTGCAGTCCATCACTCAGGACACTGAGGTTTGTGTGATCTCAGTCACCCTGAAGTAGATAAAGATGGAGTAAGCCACTATTTTCTCTTGATAGGCTTGGAAGATGAGTGACAATTCAGCCCTGTAAGTGCCCGATTTAAAGGCTTCACACTCTCCCAACAGATCTTTGCCAGCAAAGTGTCTGCCAGCCTAAAGGGTTTTCTCCAATCAATTTTTACATTAGTTGCTGATAATTGGAAATCTCCAGCATGTGTCTGTGGCCATCTCTCCATCTTTGCATTCTTCAGGGGAAAATGATGAGTTCTTGTCTCGGACTGGGTCCTTGTGTGTGTCCTGTCTGCTCCAAGGAGTGTCCATGGTCAACCCTGTACAAGATGTGATAAAACACCCTGATCACCATGGAATTTAATGTGGAAAGTGAAATTCAGTAAGACCTCAGCTCTCTGTCTTAGCTGAGTAAATGCATTCAGGGATAGGAAAGTAGGGCCAGCCTAAATTTGAGGGCCAAGCTGAGACGCTTTTTAATGGTTTGACCTCTTATTCCTAAGAAATGTCCAAAGAAAAGCACATTAATCCTTTCTGTGGACTATGACACGTTTCTGAATGGGGGCAGTTGTGTTCTCCTGCTTTCATTTTATTTATTGCCACAACAATAAGGCAGAATTATATGCAGATTTCTTCTAATTCTTCTTTCACTCTAATTCTTAAAAAATTAGTTTCTGCTCATAAACATGAACAAACTTCCTAAACAGCCATCATTTCTTTAACAGATAGATTTTTACGTTTGCATGGCCCTTGTTCTAACCATGTCTTTAAGTGAAATAAAAAGACTGTAGTAGGTAAGATACATTACAATCTTTACAGATAATTTAGTTAGTTAATTGTACCTAGTCAGCTTCTTATCAGGAAATTATCAGCCTGGAAATAAATACTCTGTAGCCAAGGTAATCACTCAATATTTAATAAACTGTGTAGGCATCTCCTGCCATTAGAGCTCAATGGCAGTGGAATTTCAAAGAGCATTTTGGATAAGGGCTGATACACACCCAAGTGGTTTGTGCAATGCAGACATGTAAGGAAAATTTTCCGGCTCTGAGGAATAAAACAGGATTAGGAAGCCATGACAAATGATCCAAAATAGGGTAGAAGTCCCAAACATCCTCTCCAGTGTAATGCAGGCTTAGCCAGCAGACGGGTTTAGAAACCACTCTCTCTTCTCTTATCAACATCCCAAAGGCATTCACCTCCCTCCTGCTACTCTGCCCTTTCCTTGTGGCTGCCATAACAGTAGAAAACTGATTTTCAGTGTGATTTATTTCCTAGACTTGAAGAATCACAGTGATGTCTGCTTGGTGTCTGTCGTCAATCATCACGAATCCAGGGAAACAACATTCAGATGTTGTGGGCATCCCATGTCAGACCAGACTGCAATCCAGAGTTTTGATTTCATTTAACAAATCCAAATTACATGCTTTGACTTGGGCCCATCCAAACCTTTTGCTTCCATTTAAAAAGTTTGAAACCAAATGTTTTGCTGTATCCATGCTGCCTTCAACTTTCCATTCTGCAAATCACTCAGCTTGCTGACTTCTCAGCTGAACTTAGGCAGAAAAACATCAGGTTTTTCCAGCAAGTGGAAAAAGAGATGGGGGAGAAAAAAAATTGCTTATGATAAACTTAATTGGCAGCAGGGAATAATATCAGATTTCTGAAAAAAATGTTTATGTATGACAGCCCTTGCTGGCAGAGAGGCTGAAAAATGCGGCTGCATGAGCTGTGCCAGACTTTTCAGTTTGACAAACTGGGGACAAACATTTTAGCAGGTCCTGCTGCAGTGGGACAAGGGGTGATGGTTTGGAACTGAGATCAGTTTAGGTCAGATTTAAGGAAGATGCTTTTAACAATGAGGGTGGGAAGGCCCTGGCACAGGGTGCCCAGAGAAGCTGTGGCTGCACCTGGATCCCTGGCAGTGCCCAAGGCCAGGTTGGACGGGTTTGGGGCAACCTGGGACAGGGGAAGCTGTCCCTGCCATGGTAGGGGTGGCACTGGATGGGCTTTAAGGTCCCTTCCTGTGACCCTGGTTTAATCTTTTGGTTTTTGGGAAATTCCTTTCCCAGGAAACTTTCTGTAAACAAGAGAAATGTTTTTGTAACTGTACCTATGTTTATCCATTCTTTCTCACAGGAGAGGTTTCTCGATGAACATCTGTTTTAACCAATGTAATTGAAGAAGTTTACCTTTGTTTCACCAATCAAATTTGTCTGTGTAAAATACTATATAAGAGAGTCACATCTCAAAAATAAAGGTTCACTTTTTCTAACCTTCTCATTGAGAGTCTGTGTCATTGTTCAATGCTCGACAGCAGCACCTTCCCACCCAAAGGAGTCTGTAATTCTTTGTTTCTCTGTGTCCCAAACTCCTGGCTTTCCTGAATAAAGCGACACTGGTTGACACCGACGCCAGATCAGCAGCAGGAGGATGACTGAGGAGCCAAACCTCTCCCAGTGCTTCTACAATTCTGCTGAATAACCAGAACCAGGAGCTTTCCATGGGGCAGCTGCAGCTCCCCCAGCACAGCTGATGAGCTCACATGTCCTTATGTAAAGGCTTCTGCTATTTAAGGAGTGCTCAACTGTACACAGAAGAAATCCTCTGTGCCGTTGCATTTTCCTGCCTCTTCAGTTCAGGAGAGGATTCCAAATGGCAGCACCTCTGTGGTCTGTCAAACCTCACTGTGGTCTCATTCCACATGGAAGCAGTCGAATATGCTGAATGCAATTAAGTTTATGTTTAAATTAGAATGAGAAGTAATTGACAGTGAAAATCTGGGAAATATTTCAGACACAAGTGGTGAGCTTTGCTTTCCCATAGACTTCCTAAGAGCTTAAATGTCACCGTGCCCTAGGAGACTTTGGGTAAAATGTTATGTTTGATTCTCAAAAACCAACATGAAAATGGGTATTTGGAAATGGGAATGTTTTTGTTTTCACAATGAAATCCTCAGCAAACATTATCCTCTCCTCCTCGGATTTGTGTGACAAGTTTTACTGGCTCAAATAAAATGTGTTTATTTCCAGAGAATCCTTTCAAGAAAATTCTTTTGAAATGAGTCGACTTTAGTTGTTATCCTACACTTTTTCATTTTTCATTAACTTGACTTTTAACAGCTGGTGTTTAATGAATAATTACACAGTAATGAAAAATACATCTTGCATTTAAAGGCAGCTTTATGCAGATTTGCTAATCAATTTAGACACTGTATCTTATTTGTTTATAGTACATCTCCCAATTGGAGTGTAATTATCAAACTTTGCATCTATATTTAACTGTCTAAATTGAAGGAAATAAAACAGAGTTGAAGCAACTAATTGTCAGTGTTACCAAGCAATTAGCACTCTGAAAGATTATTCTGTTAAAGCTTTTCCATCCAGTATAACTCATCTTAAACACCCCTGGGGTTTGGTGTTCTGTTCATACTCTCCAGGTATTTTTCAGCTCTAGAAGCAAATTGTGAAAGAATAGGACTAATAGATCCCTTCAGCTATGAACATGAAAATTTTAGGCAAACAAGTGAAATCACAGATTACTTCTCAGTCTCTTATTTCTTCTAACAGCTGAGATGGGCTGGAAGGACTGAACATTCTTATATCTTTTTTTTTTTTTAAGAAACAGAAATTGTAGTTGATCCAAAGAACTGTTAGAAAAAAAAATACTGCAAGCATGTTTCGTTTTTTGATTTACAGCAAAAGTAAGAAAGAAAAAGAACTTGCATTGTTTCTGTTCTAAAATGTGTTGCTGATATTCTACATGACATGGAAAAGCACTTTTAAAAGGTCATTTAACACATTAAATAAATGTAACTGGATGAATGTCTGCATCAAGAAATCCAGACAAATTCAGCACCATGTTCTAAGGACCAATAAGCTTTCGCTCCCTGGTTATAAAATGAATTTAAATAAAAATAATTGGAAGATTGGGTTTTCTTCCTGTGGTCTGCTATACTTGAATACTACTTTATCTTTCATATTATGGGAGGGTTTACAGTCCCTTAAAGTGTTCTGAGGAAGAAAAATTAAACATAAAGAAGGAAAAGCTCCTGCTGTGACATCAGATGGGACACAGCAGCTGGGTGCAGCTAGGAAATCAGTGAATATCTGGAATGACAATAACAGTTGACCTAATGTAATATTACTCCAAATACAAATATGCAGATTAAATGAGCCACCAGTGTGACATTTCTCAAAGTCTCCAGGAATGCAGCGTTTCCCAGTAAAACCAGAAATTTTCTCAGAATACGAATTCAGAGGAATTCAAAATTCCAGGATTCACTGGAAAAGATGAAAAGATGTGCACCAACCACCAGGCACGGATGTCACAGATTCACCACAGACTCAGGGGGAAATTGCTGCCACCCTGAGCAATAGGGATGCCCAGGAGGGGATGGATCCAAAGGAAAGCATCAAACAGCCCAAACCCCAGAAATCATTGCTGTTGGGCTCTTCCTCCCCCCTCTCCTGGGGATGTGCTGGGTTTTCCAGGTGGTAAAAATCTGGGCAGCAGGCAGCAGGCATTGGAAAAGCATTGGCTGCTCCCTGGAGGCTCTGGGCTTGCTGCCCATGGGGAAGGATTGTTGCACATATCAGCTCCTTGTCTTATTTCCCAAGGCAGGGAGCACAGTGGGGCTCTTGGGGTGTCCTGTGCAGGGCCAGGAGCTGGACTTGATCCTTGTGTGTCCCTTCCAACCCTGGATATCTTGTAACTCCCTGATTCCCCTGGATCTTCCTGCATCACTGCACTCTCAGAAGAGCAAAAGCCAATTTTGACCACTTACCACAGTGTAAAACACGGAAAACTCTGACCTTGTCGCTTTTAAAGCCTGTGTGTGAAATAGTCTTGAGGTCAGCAACTCTGGAGCTGCCTGCAGGGTGTTTCCAAGAAGTGGGAAGGTGTTAGGGAAACACTGTGCTCCACTCAACTCTGTAGCACAGGACAGGTGTTTTGTGCCATCAAATAAAATCGCTCCATGCGAGCTAAATAAATCCTGTGTATGCAGTATGAATAGAGAAGTAGTGGGTAGAAATCTGTGGCCTTGGTTTAATGTTTTGGTTTTTGGGAAATTCCTTTCCCAGGAAACTTTCTGTAAACAAGAGAAATGTTTTTGGAACTGTACCTATGTTTATCCATTCTTTCTCACGGGAGAGGTTTCTTGACTAACATCTGTTTTAACCAGTGTGATTGAAGAGGTTTGCCTTCGTTTCACCAATCAAATTGGTCTGTGTAAAATACTATATAAGAGAGTCACATCTCAAAAATAAAAGTTCACCTTTTCTCGCCTTCTGATCGAGAGTCTGTGTCGTTGTTTGATGCTCAACAGTGACAGAAATCCCTTTTCTTGTTTATGAGTTGCTGCTTTTGGCTGAAGACACGTGCAGTGCAGTAGGGGCGGCTGTTGTGGGACAACTGGGGACAGAGCAACCCAGAGAGATCAGGATTGATCCAGATGGGTTTGGATGTAGAAATAGGAGGGGAGATGTGGTAATTGCAAGTGGTGAGCCTCTTGGCCACCTGTTTCCCTGGTTGCTCTCTCAGTGAAAAGTCACTTTAGGGAGGAAATCTAACAGTTTGTGGCACTCTGCCTACAGGGAGCGACTTCTGGAGATGGGAAAATGTCAATTCCCTGCGGAGGAATCGTTAACTCTCCTCCAGGAGGGAGAAGTGTTAATTGCTAATGAGAGCAGGGCTGTGAGCAAACCTCACAGTCCATTTTGCTTGCACCATCTTTGGAAGATTTGCTAAAGGCTCTTCTGCCAGCTCTGCAAGCACAGAGCCTCTGGTCAGGATGGGTGAGAAGTGCCAGAAATCTCCTTGTCCGACCCTGGGCAAGGTCAAGCCCAGTCCCCAGGACCCTCCCTGGGGAAAAACCTGGCCTCCAGCTCTGCAGAGGACCAAGGGGAGACGTGCCAGTCCCACCAGCTGAGATCAGATGCCTGCAAAGATATTGAATGGATATTATTGGCTTTAGCCAGGCATTTTCCCCACCCAGACTCATCCCACTTGGGGTTTATTAGCTCCACGCTCTTGTGCTACACCTTGGTTATGGAAAGACAGCACAAAAATGGAGAAATCTGGTGGAAAGGTGAACTTGGAACTGGGTGATCCTTAAGGTCCCTTCCAACACAAACCGCTCTGTGATTCCATGGTAGGATCCGACCCTGTGGAACTGTGTGCCAGGCTCATATACTCACATGAAGGATGGAAAAGCCCTTTTTGGCCTCAGAACACAGAGGTGCCTCACAAAGCCCTCACTTACTGTTCTTGGTCCTTGAGAATACGTACAGGGGAAAAAAGGAGAAGTAGGCCATGATTTGTTGCTCGTATTTGTGGCGAGTCACACACTTCAGTGTGCAAGATCATCTCTGTCAGGCTTGTTTGATTGTGAAATCCAGATAATATCCTAGCAAGAGCCATGAAAACAACTCTAACTGTGCTGTGATTTGATTGTCCTATGAGGATTACGTGAGAGTACAACCCCAGTGCTCAGAGGACACAAAAGCAGGGAGGGATCTGCTCTCCAAACCCAAACCCAAACCCAACCCAAACCCAAACCCAAACCCAAGCCAAGTGCAGAGGCAGTAAATCAGCCCAGAGCCAAAGGAAGGATATAATGAGGCATGAACTCCAAAATCTGGTCATTCTCTGTGAGCACTCAGGCAAAATCACCCTGCAGCCAGCCAGCTGAGGTGATGTGGGTGGGATTTTGAGAGGTGTATTAGTAAATTCTAATCAATATTGCTTTAAATCCACCAGGTTAAACATTTCTGCACAAAGCTGATTTTGTTCATACATCCTCCTCACTTGGAAACATATTTTAAGCAGACACACTCCATTTTTAAAGACTCCTATAATAATTTATGTGCCACAAAAGGGAGACATTGCCAAAAGAGTGAATCATTTTATCTTGTTTGGAAATGTTATAAGGTAGGTGTGAAGTTATGAAGTATTATAACACTGTGTCAGGAGTTTGATGCAGGATGAGATTTAGTGGGAAACGGTGCTAATAGTGTGGTAATTGCCAAAATAGATGAAAGGCTTAGAGCTGGCTGCAGCAGGAGCAGAGGGGAAGCCTGTCAGAGGGGAATCAGACACACAAATCCCACTGAAACGCAGCGGATTTCGGATGTCTGATTCTGCTGCAGCTCCAATAAAAATCCCAGCCTCAGCAAAGAGAGCAGTGATGGATCTTTCACCCTTGCAAGGTGTGGGATTTGGGGTTGGTGCCCTTGCAGCAGGAGCTGGGACAGCCCTGATTCCTGCAGGAGTCTGGAGAAGCTGCTGGGAAAATGCCAGAGGCCACCAAGGTATTTCACTTCCTGCAGAGCTGACTTTGGGATGGGAAGGGGCAGCTTCCCAGAAGGGATCTGAGTTCCTCAGAAGTTATCTGAGCACAGGTGTCATAACCCAGCCCCTGAGAGAGACAGCAAGAGGTTCAGGGAAAGCAAAGGGCTTTAATGGTGAGGGCAGCACCTCCTTGCCTTGGTTCTCCCCCACCTCTCTTTCATTTGGGGGAAAATGTTATTATCACTGAGATTGTTTAAGAAAATTCTTGGAGGCCTGAGCTGTCATGCAAAGCACAGGGGGAAAGCCATAATTATCAGGAAATCCCTTAAACCAGAGGATCTAGCATCTTTCATCCAGAGCTGCAGAGCAAGGAAAAAGCCTCCTAATTGCAGGGGACACACCAGTAAATTGGCCCTTACCCCAGGCTGCTGAAAGCTGGTGACTTCCATGTCCATCCTAAAAAAGGCTCAGTGTTGCTTAGCTTATTTTCCTCTCATGCTTTCACTCAATTCCATCAGGTTCTGTGTGCAAAGAGGGCTGCCAGATGATATTTAATGCCTCAAATTCAGGCACCTCGTGCCATTCTCACCCCTGAGGGTGACTGAGACCTCCTTTGGGGCTGTGCAGGGGTCGGGGGACAGCTCAGGTGGCAGCAGAAACAGCTTGGAAGGGCTGAAACAGCACAAGAGCTTAGTTTGGGCACCCAAATTGCTCCCACAGTTTGAAAATAAAATAAAACACGGTAATTTTTGCAAGGAGAAGACTCTTGCTGAGTTACCAAGGCAATGCCAACCCCCTGGATAACTCTGGAAGCAGCAGCAGCAGTGAGTTGGTGCAGGGTGAAGCTGCACAAGTCCCTCAGCCGGGGAGGGACAGATCTCTGTGCTCATGGATTTGATCCTCGTGCTGCAACTTCTCTTCCCCTCACACATGATCCCTTAGAGCCCCCTTCACCTTCTCTCTGGCTGTTTGGGGAGGCCACCGAAATCCAGT
This sequence comes from Oxylabes madagascariensis, assembly GCA_013400675.1. Classification (NCBI taxonomy): domain Eukaryota; kingdom Metazoa; phylum Chordata; class Aves; order Passeriformes; family Timaliidae; genus Oxylabes; species Oxylabes madagascariensis. The sequence continues at coordinate 18,522 of VYZR01082646.1, forward strand.
GTTAATTCCTTTGTGCAGCAATCAAGTGAGTCAGGTCTGCCAGGCTGAGCAAAATCAGAAGCAAAAATTATGGAGGAGAAAGTGGAACCCACCAAACTAGGAATAAATCCCATCTAAAAGCACACATGGCGATTTTTTTTTTATGTTTGTTGGTTTTGGGAGTTTTTTTTGGTTTTCTTTTTTTGTTTTCTTTTTTGTGTGTGCGTGTGTTTGTTTATTTTGATTTTTTTTTTGTTTTTTTGGGTTTTTTTGCTTGGTTGGTTGGTTGGTTTTTTGGGGATTTTTTTGTTTTTTGGGGGGGGGGATTTTTGGTTGGTTTTTTGTTGTTGTTGTTTGTTGTTTTGTTTTGTTTTGCTTAAATCCATTACCATGTTGAAGTTGAATTCCCAGCAGTGTGGTGATGCTGTCAGGTTTTTAAGAACACACTATGCCAGCTGTGTCAGGATTGTATCCCAGCACTAGTATTATTGTTATTATTTAATAAGCTCCCTCAGCCAGAGCATTCACAAATAAATAAACCAACAGATTTATGGCAGAAACAATCCCCCTAAAAGGATGTGCTCCATTTGCTCTGGTCAGGTGTTGCTAATAATAGAAGTATCATGAAGTGACTCAAAGTGCAGCAGGAGGGTTGAATGCACAGGGCAGAGGATTCCCAGCTGGACAGACACTGGAATCACATCCTCTCCAATTATCACATCCTCTCCAGTTATCATTTCCTCTCCAATTAACTGGGCAAGGGAGGAAGCAGCCCCGGGACAGCCTCCCCCAGCAGCAGGGCTTGAACAACATTCCAGTGCCTGTCATTGGGGAAGGGAGCATTCCCTCGGAAGAATTACCTCTCCAAATGACAGGTGTGACGGTTCTGGCTTCTTTTCTCCTTGCTGAGGTCAAGATTAATACAGAAAATATATAACCTACAGGAAATGTAGGTTTTGAGTTTGGACTTGAATGTTTATTTATTATATCTTATCTATTTACAGATTCACGAGCCGTGAGCTCTAACTAGCAAGTTAGAGAAATGAGGTAAAATGGAGTGCCTCTAACTCTTTCCAAGCTTATTTAAGGGATAATTACCCAATAACGAGGTGACACCTATATTATTTATATTTCTGACACAATAATGACCACCGAAGGCCCACAATGCGAACCTTTGTCACCCAGTTACAGAAAACCACCCAAACCCGTGAAGAAGAAGGAAGAAGAAGTTGAAGAAGAAAGACTTAGACAATGCCCCAAATCCTCCATCTTGACTCACACATATTACTCTATACTGAAATCTTAAATCTCAGTTTTACACCCTGTGAGATCACACAATACTATTCAAACCACACATCCACAACCCCCGTGCCATCACTAAATCTCGGGAGCTCGTCCCAAGGTCTCAAGTCAAACGTGGTGCTTTCCTGAGGGTCAGCACCTTTTAACACAGAAAGCCCGAAATTTTGAGCCCCCAGGCTTCCAACAGACAGGCACAATATTTGTCCATCAGCAAATGTTGTTTAAGAAGCTCAGCTGGCTGCCCTGTGCCCTGGCAGCTCCAGGAAAGCCTCCCTGGCAGGGCGCTCTGCTGCCCGGGGATGCCAGCCGCTCCTTCCCGCTGCTGGCTCTTTTCCACGGATTTGCTTACTCGTTTCCATCCCAGTTAGCTCTGCGTAGCCTGGAGGAAGTGAACTAGATTCTCTTTCTGGGGCATCGTCAAAAGAAATGTTTACGGGATGGCAGACAGTCGCATCTGTGTGAATCTGGTGGCAGCACATGTGCGCTGCTGCGGCTGGCAGAGATTTGGGTTTTCCCTGAGTGCACAGGGCAAAAAAAGCACCCAGTGCCCCCCACCCAGGACCACTGCACGAGCCCTGGCCAGGCATCAGCACTTTCTGTCTGCTTGGAAACAAAAGCACTTGAACCGGGGCTAATTAAAGTTTATAAATCCCAGGGTACCATTTAAATCATGTTTCGAAACAATCTTCCTCTGAAACGCTCTCCATCAGGTCTTCCTCCATCAGCTGCCAGATTATCAACTGCCATAGGAAAGAGAAGTTTGTATCTCCTTGGGACAGATGTGTCAGCCAGAATATTAAAATATTCAAAGTAATATCCAGTTAACATGCGTATTTCCTGAGGCAGAAAATATTTTTCTTGTTTCATAAGGCACCAAATCGACTCTCAGCAATCAAACTTCACTGACAGAAATAAGACTTCATTTTCCATGGCTTGATTTCCAAATACAGTTTTTCAAACAATCTTTCCTTTAGAGCAGATATGATGCCTAACAACAACAACTCAGTCCAATGCCATGACAGATAAAGCCAGGCTGGCTCAGTGCTGGAACATTCACATGGAAACACCTCCTCTTTTCTGAAATTCCCACCCAAACTGGCCAAAGAAATAGGCACGTGCCAAAGTGGAAGCATTCACTCACATTCATAGATTTGAACCACATCAAAGTTGTATTTTTTATGCACCCCCTGGGTTAAATAATAATTTTAACGAGTTTATCTTCGCAATATTTGACTTTTTATCAGTAAGACTTTGGTTGGGGCTGGGAGATATGCTCAGCTTCCAGGTGATGCCAGCAAACTGTTCCCTCCTGTGGGGTAAAACAACAATCAGGGATTCCCAGACACTCATCCCAGGGAGGTTAGACATTGGATTTCCACATTTAGAAAGGAAATCACTAATTAGTGCCAAGGGCAGTAAGTTTATGACCTCTGGAGATCCCCACCCAAGGCTGGTGACGCAGAGGAGGTTACAGGACGCTCCACCAGCACAGCCTTTCCACGTGGGGTGTGTGAGAGACCTGGGAACTGAGCAGCCACATCGTCTCCTCTGAGGATAAACAGGGAGAAATATGGGAATGAATCTGGCGGAAAAGGAGGCAGGTAAATACGTCATATATGAGGGGCAGTGAAATTATTAGGTGGAGAAAAGTCTCTTTAACAGACAAACTTCAGGCTTTGCTAGGATGCAGCATTCCTATCTTTCTACTGGTAATACTCAGCTCTTTGACTTTCCTCCCGCCAAGAAATCCATTGGTCTTTGACTGCACATGAAGGTTTATTTTACTTCTAACTCAGCTGGAGTGTAAGCATTCCAAAAGGGTTTATTTTCATGTGCTCAGTGTTAGAATGCAATTCCTCTCACCAGGATTTTTACAACACTGTTTGCTTTGTGTTTTGTTTTATTTATTGAAATTATGTGCGGTTTATTCCACCTGTGCTTTATTGGAAGAGCAGCACTGCTAACTGAGAGCCTGTTTCCACTTTTACTGGAAAGGCTTTTCTGAATATTACCTTTGGATTGGCAAATTTTCAGTAATTTGCACTCTCAGCAACACATTGCTATGAAAATTGGATTTGGGCAATGGGCACTCCCTGAGCTCCTTTACTTTCAGTGTAATGGCTTTAGCTGGAAGTTGAGCATGCATCATCCTCCCAGCCACTGCTTTCTGCGCAGCACCAGCTGCAGATTTGGGGTCCCAATCTTTTAACCCTTATTCATGGGAAAATACCTTCACTTTGATAGACCTGCAGAGCTTGAGAGTTTAAGCCTCCTTTAAGAGACTGCTGTGAAAATTAGGGAATAATTTTATTGTGCTTAGGTCACAATGTGAGCCCTATTTTTTTTTTTTTTCCAGATTACTGCTCCACGGTAAAAAAACACTCAATGGTTTCTATGGGTTTTCTTTCTGTTCTTGAGCCCCAGATTTGTAACTCTTGAAAGTATCCAGGAATAAAGCTCCTCATGGATCCCATGCTGTCACTAAAGGAAAGATCAGAGAGGCATGTCTGTCTTACCTGAACCCATACAAAAGTGGAATTTATCTCTTTAGGCAGCTGAAAGAAAGAAATTGTTGCAAATGATGTTTTTTTAGCTGTCCCCTGCCTTTGGATGGGGTGACATTATTGATGCTCCAAGTCATGGAGCCTGAGGATCCAGGACAACTAGTTCAGCTTTTCAAGTCTCTCACAGCAGTGAAATGTTTTTCTGCCTTAGATTTAATAAGATTAATTAATCTTGGTAGTCATCCCTCAGGAAATATTTGTTAGGAAAAACAAAGAAAAATAACTATGTCCACTTCTGTGGGGAAAGTTCTTCCTGTAAACAAACACACTTGCAAGTAACAGAACTTAATTACTTCTCCCAAAGCCTCTGAAATCCTTGCTTTATCCTTCTGCATAAAGACTCGCTGCTTACAGTAATTTGCAAGAGCTCTGAAGACCTAATTCTGCACACTCCAATTAATAATATTCTAGAGAGACAGAAGATATAAACAGTTTTTCTAAATTAATACTCATGCTTCTCTTCAAGCTTTTAATCAAAGAAGACAGCATGACACCTCCTGAGGCTTGTATGCCATTGTGTTGCCAGTAACATTATATTGTTCTAGTCAAAATGTATTTTATTCCCCTATTCTCATGGTGTTTTCAGCTCCTTATAAATTGCTTCTAGTTATTAGTTCTGTCTGTGGTTGGTCTTCAGCTGGGGAGGATGATTTGGCTTTGGAATGGGGTTTTATCCTACATATTTTTTCATCACTGCTGTAAATTATTTTTTATCAAGAATCTATTTCATGTGCATTTCCAGGGTAAAATGCCTGCTTTATTTGTATCCCTGTGGATATTGTTCTACCCACGTGTCTTGGTTTGGAAAGACAGGTGTCTGCTAAGGAAGGCAGGAGCCTCCCTTGAAGATGTAAACCCCCTCCCTCCAAATTATTATAATTTTGAAATTAAGGGGCTCTCAGGCAAAGATATGGGAATAGGAATAACAGTTCTTTACTAGGAATATTAAAATAAAAATGTAGTAGTACAAAAAAAACAATCAAACAAAAAGAAAAACACTGGCAGGGTCAGAGTACAACCTGACACCTTGTTGGTCTGGATNAGGGGAGGATCTCATAATGGGATGATGTAATGTTATCAGCCCTGCAGTGAGCCTTGATGGCCCATGAACAGCAGATATCCCCTGGAGGGAGGATGGGTTGTGGAGCAGATAAAGAACACTGCCCCACCTGGTTTTAACAGAATACATACTTTTGGTTACGTCTAGCATTGCAACCTGAGTCACCCTGGAGGGCCCAGGAATCTGAAAGTCCTCCAGACTCCAGCAGAGTTTGTGGGATGTATCAGTGGGCCTCACACAGACTCCACCAGAAGGTGTTATTAACATTTTCCCAGGTTTTCTCCATATTGCTGTGACAATCTCACATCCCTGGGGTGCATGTGCTGGTAGACAGTGGCTGCAATCCAGGCATTTCGCTCCTCATCAGGACAAAACTTTGCCATCAACACGCCCACGACAACAGGAGCCACGCTGCTGGATACACCGTTCCTCAGAGCTTCAGGCCAGCAGCCTTCCCACAGGATGAAATATCTCCCCACTTGCCTTGGATTCCCAGAAATCTCAGGAATGTGGGGCGGTATCTCAGCGGGTGCCGATTTTAGCAAAGGGCTGAAACCATGTCTTCATCATAGCAGGTATTGCCAATTTTGAGAGATTCTTGGCTCACAAGAGTTTGCAATCCATTCAGGGGCACAGATGAAGATTTTTGAGGAAACCCAGTCAAAAAAACCCAAAAAACCGAAAAACCCCAGTGCTTTGCCATATCAGTGATCATAAATAGGAACTCTTAGTTCTGTAGTCAGGTGTTCGAGAGCTTCACCAAGTGGGGTGCTCTTGCCTTGCTTTCTATTTCATGAGGACATTTTGGACACAAAGATCCTCAGTGGGCTTGAGGGTTGACATTGGCACATTTTATTTTGTTTCTCTATAATTATAGACAAGTATATATATATATAAATACTCACACAAGCACATATATACATATATTATAGATATCTCTCTCTATATAGATGTATATATGTATATAAATTCACACACAAGCACACTGCCAGCTGTGTGCAGCTTCTAAAAACATCATTTATCTCCTTACCTGAATAAAACCAACATTTTCCTCTGGGCTGCCTTTGCAATCCCTCTTATACAGTCTTCATGAATATTCCTGCCAGTGATCTTTTTTTTATTTATGAGAATATTTTTAGGAGAAGAAAAAAAGAAGCTGATAAACTCTTGGTATCACTATGGATTTTCACTACTATTTCCCCAGAAAGTGTTTCTAGGGGTTCATTGAGAGCTCAAGTGGCAGGGAAGTAAAAATATGTGCAATTTGGCTTCTCAGTAAGGAATTATTGACAGGAGTCCCCAGAAGACACTGAAATTGAAAGCAGACAAACCCTTAAAAAAAAAATTGCAAGGGACACATAAAGGATGGGCCAAAAGGATTGTCCTGGTTCTTCTGCTTCATCTCACAGAGTCAAACACACAATGAGTCTGTCTCAGAAATATGAAGATCCTGCAGTCTTGATATTTGTGCTGTGAAGCTTAAATATCTTTCTTACCCAAGAAAAATGTCAGGAGCACAGAGAAATAAATTATTTCCATCGTGTTTTAGGCAGCTGCATGTGCAGCTATGGATTGCTCCTCTGGAATTTCTCCTCTTACAAAGTTATAAAAATGCCTTGAAAAAAATAAATAGTGAACTGGTGAGCTGTATTTTCCTGAGGTAGATTAATTAATTTGATTTAAATTAGCCTGTGCTAACTCCCTGGTTATTGTTTTCTCCTAGATACATAATATACAATTTATTTTGACAGGTATAGTAGGTGATGCACAAGGAAACTGCTTTTTGAGGGGAGTTGCTGCTTTTTGGCCTAAGCAGAAGAATATTTGGCTGATAGGGATGGAAATCTTCTCCCAGTCCCACCAGTTCTTTTCTCTTGGGAGGAATGGGTTTATTTTCATGCCTTTTTATGCAGTACAGGTGTAAAGGAAACATTCTCTACACCTGGAAATATTATGGTTTGGCATTGACAAAATAGCACCATGAATTAAAGGTGGTACCAACACTGTCCTTTGCCAAGGGAATAAATATTTTCCAGTAGAACTGCACCAGGATTTTTTTTTTTTTTTTTTAAAAAAGGAAAGAAACTGAGTAAATTTAAATGAATATAATTATTCTAAAGATACTGAAAATTGGGCATTTCAAAAGATTCTTGTGATTTTAAGCATGTGACCAGGTTTTATTCCTGTTTTTAAGAAGACAAATAATAAGATAATTCAGGTTAGAAAAAGAGATGTCTGCTCTTATAGAAAAGATAACAGGAAATATAAACTTTCAAATGGTCAGTGAAAAGTTAAAACGGGGAATAACAAACATTTTAGTCCACAGTGTTACTTGCTGAGTGATATTCAGTGTACTCTTACCTGGCTCTGTTTGCACTCACTCTCTGCATTGTGCCCTCTGTTTTTAACAACATCCTCTTGCACTTACAAGTCATACAGGACCTGCAGGCTGAATTGCTTTGCTTCTAGAAGGTAAAACTGCTTTTTTCACCAACAAGAAGAAAACTCTTCCCCCTTAAGTTGTTGATTTCCACTCACAAGATTTAAAGCTATCTTGTGCTTCAAGTGGATTCTTTGAGATTTTGCTCCCAGGAGCAATTAAAAATATAAAACCCTGTGACACTCCCCAGCAAAACTCAGATCAAAAGCAGTGGTAGAAATGAAAAACAGATATTTTTCACTGGGCTTTGCGTTCTTCCAGGTTGCTCTGTGAGAAAGATGATGCTTTGATAGACGAAATTAATTTTCTCCCAATTTTTAAACGACCACAGCTTGCCCCAATTTTAATAGCACAAGAAGAGTTTGATTTCCTGTTGCTGTAGAAGAGGGTGAGGAGCAGAGAGTCCATCAGGAAACTCTGGTGTCACAAGCTCTGCCACTCTTGGATCATTCTGTTCAAGGGCATTTCCTTTCCAGCACAGAGAGAAATGAAAGAACATCAAATCTTTTGCCTTCCAGCCTGAAGTTTTCTGCTCTCTCTCTCCCTGCTCTGGCTGTAGCAATGCAAGGTTGATTTCTGGCTGACCTTGGGTTTGAAGTGTAAGGAGAGTTCAAATGCACACAAACACTTTAATTCTGTCCTGCCCCTGCCTTTCCCAACATCAAGATAAAAATCAAAAAAGAGGACTTAGAGGAAAAGATTGAAAGTGAAAAGGATAAAGAAATCACCAAGCAAACTGTGCAGCCATCCATTGTCTAGAGGTGCCACAGGAGAGCTGGAGAGAGACTATCTACAAGGGCATGAGGTGACAGGACACAGGGAATGGCTTCAGACTGAAAAAGCGCAGGTTTAGATTGGATTTTAGGAAGGAATTGTTCTCTGGGAGGGTGGGCAGGCCCTGGCACAGGGTGCCCAGAGCAGCTGTGGCTGCCCCTGGATCCCTGGCAGTGCCCAAGGCCAGGTTGGACATTGGGGCTTGGAGCAGCCTGGGACAGGGGAAGATGTCCCTGCCCATGGCAGGAGAGGCATTGGATGAGCTTTAAGGTCCCTTCCCACCCAAACCAGTCTACAATTTTATGATTCTGTGATCCCATTTATCTTAAAATAACATACCAATCACTTAATATTGACTTGCTTCTTGAGGAAAGTACATATCTTCCCTGACACAAATAAAATTTTAAAAAACTGTCATAAAACATATTTGGGAGCTAAAAAAGTGAACAGAATTTTTTTCTGGATGAGGAATACTTTGTCTTGAATTTATAATTATGATGGATGGATGTTTTTCCTGAAGAAAATGAAGTTATTGGGACAAAAATAGAAGCTAACAGCATATTTGAATTCAGTATAATGCAGAGGGAGGCTAAACCATTGCTAGTAATATCTAACTTTTGCACAACAATTAAACCATCATTACTATTGAGTGCAGGGATGAGTAAGCAATGAGAAATGTCTGAAAGGATCAGTATATTTAAGGTTGCTTGCTTTAGGTGCCCATGCACAAGGAAATCACTCCATGGGCAGAGTTACCTGAGGCAGGGTTACTGCTGTGCCTCCAAAAACAACACCACAAGAAACCTCCTACGTATTTGTCACTGTTGAGCACCAAA
>VYZR01082652.1:0-17795 GCA_013400675.1 Oxylabes madagascariensis
AGCCCACCCTTGTTTGTGCTTTCAGGGCTGAAAATTGTCCTGCAGCAGGAAAAGGATTTGTTTTGTCTCCCTGCTCTGTGAGGAGCTGAGTGACACTGAGTGTGAGCTCAGAGCTGCACCCCTGGGCAGCACAGAGTGTGAAAAACACGAAAGCTCAAACTGAAGGCATCAACTCCCCACCGTCCCCGGCTCACCCCCTCCCGCCGTGGGGCTCAGGGGCTGGTGCCTCTCCCTTGCCAGTGCTCCCCACACCTCCCTCGTGCCCAAATGTGGATTCACTTGGGTTTGAGAGCAGAGGAGCCATCATCTCGTCAGGTGTGCCAGTGCTCACTTAGTTACACAACATTTTTGGTGTGCTGTCACTACCGTGAATTAATGCTGCTTTCTGCATCTCCTGAGTCAAACTCAACCCAGCTGTACTTATGTCCCATGGAATTTTAATTCATGTGCCAGTAACTGCCCACATCATATGCCTGGAGAAAAACAGGAGTTTAAATTTAGGAATTTCTGGGTTTCAGAACAAGAAAAATTCAAGTGCTCAAGTCCTCAACCTTACACATAATTTCTTTGTAGCTTTATTGTTAAATAATGACTATGTGACTTCCTGAACGTATGTTTACAAACACAGGTTTCCTACTGGCAGTGAGGAAGGGCAGTGTGGGGAATAATGGGTTTTTGTAGGGGGTGAACATTTTAATTTATTATTGTCTTTATCTGTTGTTATTGTAAATGTAGTATTCGGTAATATAATTTAAATGAGAGACACCATCTGAAAAATGAAAATTACAGATATCTTTAATACAACGAATTTACTGATCCCAAGCAATCAAAGGCTTGATCGGTTTAGTGCCAACTCCACAAAAAAAGCTGATATGCACTCTGCAAACTTTCTTCACTGGAAGTTTAAAAAATGAAGTAGCACAAACATATTTTAGCAGGGTTTCCACACTTGCAACAGTACAGACAGTTGTAGTGGAGACTGGAGAGGGATGAGGTCAGTGACAGGAAGGAAAATGTGATTACTTAATTCCCATTCTGCTGCCAACTCTGACCTTTGGAATCCATTTCAAATCCAGCTATCGTGTTACCAAAATAATATACCACAGGATGGATACTGTTTTGCTAATATGATATGTAGATTCCTGATAGGAATCCTACAACTAAATTGCAGTTATGCCAATTATGATATATTTTTATGTGCATGTGGCACTCTATTTCAGAACAGGCTACAGCATTTTTTTCCCTTGACATAAAAATAGCCTGAAGAAAAAACAAAATCAAAAATTCAAGCTGAATTCCATGTCAGTGCTTGCAACTTGAGTTGGTTTTGTACAGCAGATTCTAAATGGTCATCTTCCATTAATAGATTCTTAACAGATTCATTTGATGAATGCTAAAGTGTCAAAATCATAAAAAATTTTTGAAGAGGGCATAAAATGACATTCAGTCAAACAATACAGGAGCAAGATATATGGACTGAGATTTGATTTGATATTAATATTTAAGAAGTAAAAACATTCCAAATTGCAGCTGTGTGAGGCAAGCCATGCTATCTTCATCAGAAATGTGAATACTGGAAAAAAAAAAGATAATTTCTTTCCAAAACTAAGCTGTGAAATATTAATTCTTGCAGCATGTTCCTAAAAGCTGGGCCTTCTAACCCTGGATAAGGATCATGAGAAGGAAAACAGTGAGAAGAGATACAATCTCACATTAATTGCATGTGGAAATCATGTTTTTCAAGCTGCCTAATTTACTGTGAAACTGGAGAGACACAAGAGCTGAAGAGAGGGCAAAATCCATCAGATTTGCTTAAAATTTGGTTTTAAGTGACTCTTTACAGAGGAATTACAAAAATATGGGATAAAGGAGATGAAGCAGCAGGTGAGGCCAGCTGGAAGCACCCACGGGAGGGTCACCTGGGCACAGCTCAGGGCAGCAGCACCCAGGTTCCCTCAGTGCTGATCACATCATCGAGGCCTCTGGTGTGAACAGCTGCTCTTTGTTATTGATACTGGCACTCAGAGGCACTGGAGAGAAAAAGATTTGTTTGTCAATGACAGCTTCTGATCATTCTGCAAGGAAATCACAAGAAAAAATGGCACTTATCTCCAGGTACAAGTGATCTTGATACCAAAAATGTGATATCCTTCAATTGAATATGTAACCTTACTCCTGGCTTTCATCTTCAAGCACTAGAAAGTTTTAAAACACTAGAAAATACACTAAAGGATAATTTCTTCTTCCACTGAAATGTGTGTTTGTATTTTCAAAAATTAACCCAGTGATTAGTCATAATTCTCTGAAATTATGAAAAAACCCCACAAACATCCTATTTCAAACAAATAATTGTGGAGAAAATATTTTAATTATTCAAGCAGGACCTTGACTGGATTTACTGGGGCCAATTACCTCTAAGAAAACATTCTAAGCCAGAAGTGATTAGAAAGTGGGAGAATTCTTCACAAGCCAGTACCCACACACTCACTGTGTCATCTAAGTGTCCCACCTACTGAATTCCTGAAAGAATTCCTCATGTCAATGAATGTAAAGAGAAAAAGGTTTTGCAAAGCAAGATAACTGACTCTTAAACACAAAAATTAGAGGCATTAGAAATTTGGAGGTTATTTTCAGATTTTGCTTAGATGAATAAAATTTAGGAGCAAATTCTCTTGAAATCTATAGATCAGAGAAGTGTGCATACTAAAATCCAGTTGATAAAGGAAAAATTAATCATGAATTGCACATAGCATGCAGGATTTATGGCAGAAGCCTGCTACTCTGTTGAGTCTATTTCAAGGAAAACATCCTCAGAAATCTCAGACTGAGACACAAAACCACCTCAGTCTTTTTCTTTCTCCAAACAGGTGTGAAATGCAGCTCAGCTGAAAACTGCAGTTCCGACTGGCAAGTGAATTAAGCTTCACAGAATGATAAATAAAACGTTCAGTAATGTGCTTTTGGTGTGACTGAATAAGGCATCTGGATAAAATTGAGAACTATAGGAGAACATTAAATCATTTTAAAAACATGCATGAACTTCGGAATGATGCTGTCATCACATTATTTATATTCTAGACAGACCAAAGAGCTATTATATTTCAGGTCTTTCATGGCAAAACAAAAGCTTTACACAAGTAATATTAAGTATTTAGATGCTTTCATGCAGGATTTATTAGTTCATATTTTGCCCTGTCTCTATATTTCTCTCAATTTCAACTGCATTTTTTGTCATTTTAGCTTTATACTTTTACAGCTTGGTACTTTTGTTTTGTTATCTATTATCTGATGAACAATCTGAATTCACACAGAGCTGGATATGCCTGAGAGAACTTATCCTCCCTAGATCATCCAACTAAACAAAAGCAGGAGCCAAAGAAACAGAGTAGAAAAAACCCTCAGTTTTGTACTATTTAGACAAAAATATCTTTATACACCTTTATTGTTTATCTGAATTAACTGCGTTATAGAATAGCCAACAGTGGAGGAAGTTATTTCACACAATAAGACATAAACTGTCTTTTGAAAGACTTTTTTCAGTACTCTTCCTTTACAAAGACATACAAACCTTCACCATAAACATAAATGTGTAAAAGAACATATTTCACTAGAAATGAACATCATAAATTAAATGGTCACAAAAAAAAAATTAAATTTTTCTATAACTTTTAAGACACAAGCTTCACCGAGCTTATCTCCATGATCAGGGCAGTGGTGCAATTTCTGGGTTTCCTATGACTGGGATTTTTTACAGCATTAGCCCCAAAAATGCTGCTGTTAAGTTTCACTGCATCTACCAAGGCAGAAACACTTTTCATACTTACAAATTTCCCACTGGTCCCTAACTTTTGCTCTCTTGTTCTGCCAACTATTCTGAGTATAGCCATCAAACCTTTTGGATAGTCACATTTTTGAATTTGCTTCAGAGCAGCTAAACATACCAAGCCATCAAAATGTCAGAGAATCTACAGCTCCAGTTCAAATCGTTCTCCGTTCATGGTGATCTCTGTACCAATTTAACGAACATTTGCCTTATAACCACATTTGTTGATGTAGTATAAACCTACAGTTAAGTAGGATTTCATGTTCTGTTTAAGCAAAACAAACAAAAAAAGCCTGTCATTAACTAAGTATCATCAACTGAACAGCAAAGTGATATCATTTAAAGCATACTTGTAGGTAAACAAATATAAATTATATTGTAAGGTTTGCCTAACCAAGATTGATTCAACATACAAAAGAAATTAAATGATTCAGCTGTGGCTGTTCCCCCGTGGTATCAGGGATTTTCTGGCACCAAGGCACAGGGGAATGGGGTTTGCTGGTGGCTGTCACACGCCTTGGGTAGGACCTCAGGTGGTGCTCAGGCATTTCACAAGCTGTTCTGATAATCTGAAAAGGGTTTTGATGACCAAGGATGGGGACTTAAGTACAGAGGGAATAACACAACCCCAAGGTTTCCCAGGAAAACGGGACTCTTTTCTTTGGACCAGATTTCACAGAATTCCTCAAACAGAGCTCTTAATCTTGTGACCCAAAAGAACTTTGAGAATCCCTCTCTTTGAGAAGTGGGAAATGAAGTGCTCAAAATGTTCCAGTGAGCTAGAACACAGAATTGAATCAACTCCTATTCCAAAGTGTGATTATAGGGTAGACCAAAAGATAAAGAATAAAACCAGCAAAGATTATAAACCGCCATCTCGTAATAGGTGTAAAAATGCACATATATTGATTCCATAGATGATTATTCAAGCATACAGTAATTAATCTTTATTGTGATAGAAGCAACAGAGAGGAAAGACAAAATCTGAAGCTACTTTAAACTTAGCCTATCAAATCCTTTCAGGACACATCAAAGATTCTATGTTCAGTCTGTTGGTTCAAATACTCTCATGGTGAATTATGTTTGAGGAGTCCCTTCCCTTTGAAACAGAAGGTAAGTTTTCCAATCCTTGTTACACATTAATTACCCCTTATGTCTTTTCATACCTAGCCAGCTATAGGAAAATTACCTTACTAGTTTTTACAATAAATGCAAAATTCTTTACTGGAGAAACCACCCACATGTAAAAGCCGTGAACACAAATGCTGACAATCAGTCTGACATCCAATCTGTTTCCAGCCCACAGCCACAGAAATAGAGCACTGCACATTCCAAAAAAAGACCACTAACATTTTCGCCAGTTTAAAGTACATTAAAACTTCTTTTATTACTCAGAAGCTTTGCCCCTGCTTGGTTCATCTTTCCTCCAACTCATTCACATGTACAATTAAAAGATAATCACCTAAAGTTTTTGTACTGGGGTTTCAAAAGGATGATAAGGCATCAGACTGTCACTGAAATTCAAGGCATTGAGTTCTTAATAACTTTCTTCAATAGCCATAACTGTAATTTGAGTATATCAATGGCAGCAATGGAGCCATATGAATTATGTGTTGATTTCCAAATAATCAGTAATAAAAAAATTGTAGGATATTGTATCTCTCAGATAAGAAAGAAATGAAAAGCAAAAGGAAAGGCAAAACATTTAAACAACATGAATATTATAAAGCATGAATACCATAAAGCACCAATGTCTATTAGAATTCAAAATATCTTTGTGATACAGCATATAAAAAGGGGTTTAATGAAACAGTAATAAGATGTTTGAATAATTTGTCCTATGAACTGCAAATCACAAAACACCAGGAAGATTTATTACTCACAGAATATAGGAGCATTCTGGGAATGATAAATTCCCAAAGGGGTTAGGAGAAGGAAAAAACCTTAAAATCAGACTTTAACCATTACGCAAAGCAATACAAACCCAAAACCTACTACTGAAAATGCACTCAAAGTGATGCAGTCTGGTAAGGAAGAGGATGAAACGTTATCCAGGAGGGAGGCTGGGGAACAACTGGCTGGAAAGGAGCTTTAGGGAAAAGGACATGGAAGAGCAGGAGGATGAGTGAGCACAGGATAACAACGTGCCCTGGCAGCAAACCACACGTGCAGCATCCCAGGATGCGTCAGGAAGGCCCTGGGGAGCAGATCCCAAGGGATGGGATCCTTCCCGTCCAAGCCAGCAGTGGAGGGGCCACGCTGGAGATTGTGCTGCTGCCCAGGAGGAGGAGATGGGCAGGGGGCAGCCAGCCCAGAGCAGGAGCAGAGGATGGGCCAGGGAATGGGGGATCCACCGTGCAGGAGGAACGGCTGAGGGAGCTGGGGTTGTTCAGCCTGGAGAAAAGGAGACTCAGAGGTGACCTCATCACTCTCTACAACTCCCTGAAGGGTGGCTGTGGTCAGGTGAGGTTGTCTTTCCCAGGCAGCACTGACAGAATGAGAGGACAGCCTCAAGCTGCACTAAGGGAAATACAGGTTGGATATCAGGGAAAAGTTTTTCATAGAAAGAGTGATAAAGAACTGGAATGGCCTGCCTGGGGAGGTGGTGGAGTCACCATTCCTGGATGTGTTTAAAAAAGCCTGGATGTGGCACTGGGTGCCGTGGTTTAGTTGAGGTGTTAGGGCTGGGTTGGACTCAATGATCTTGGAGGTCTCTTCCAACCTGGTGATCCTCTGAATTCTGTGAGAGGCTGAGACAGCTGGGGCTGCTCAGCCAGAGAAAGAAAAGGCTCGAGGAATCTCACATCTGCTCATAGACTCCTGAGGGGAGGGTGGAAAGGATGCAGCCAGACACTTCTCAGTGCTGGCCAGGCAAATTAGAAGAGGCAATGGGCATGTTAATATTTAAATATCAGAGAACCTGTTTCCTGGGCAGAGAACCTACCAAACAGTGGAACCGTGTTTCTGTTCTTGTTGTGAGTTCACAGAGATACCCCAAACCTGTCCCTGTGTACCTTCTCCTACAGCTGATCCTGCTTTGTGCAGTGGATGGATTCAGCAATATCCAGAGGGCCCCTCCAGCCTGTGATTCCATAATACCAAAACCCCAAGTCTTCTACTGACTGTTGGAGTAATCAGCCACTTACCCTTCATCCACTGCCAAACAAATGTCAAGTTACTCAAGTGGTAAACTGCTTTTAAACCTTTAAAAATTCAGTTACAGCTCCTCCCTCTGATAAACAGCACCTTTGACTGCCTATGTTACAAATTAATTTAAAAATATATGAAAGCATCATGAAAAAAATAAAAGGAAAAACTGTTTTGGGTTTATCTGGCAAGGTTTAGGGAATGCAGTCTGTGAAGCACTGTAGTGTAAAAAGGTGAAAAAGTGAAAAAATTAGACCATCTATAATAAGGAGAAGGAGAATGAAGAAAGAATGGGTGAACTCAAAGGTAATACTGCCAAGCTAAAATATTTCAGTCATGACATACATGGAAATTCAAAACCCAATGATAAAGACTTTATTCTAGGATAAGGCATCTGAAGATTTAACTCTGAAATAATTATAAAGATCTATGCATATGGATCTCTTATGACATAAAAACCTTAAACTCCACAATGTCAATTCTATCCTCCTGTCAAAATATTTATAATTTATAATTTATTAAAAATTTTAAAACTCCGCTGCTGTTAAAAAGTAAATGATATTTATGATTAAATGTCACTATTTCTTTTTCTCAGCAATGATTACTCAACCTAAAAAAATGGACCTGAAGGTTTTAATAAGAACTCAGAGAGCCATAATCCTCTTTTGTCCAGACCAGCTCGAGACACAACTTTGCTCTTACTCCTAATTCCTCATGCTGTGACAGTGGTATCTTTTTAACAGCTTTAGCATGTACTGAGTGCACGACAAACATAGGATGCTGAAACCTAAAGGGGGAAAAATCCTTTAGTTCCAAGACAGATGCTCGCTTCTGAAGTCTTTTCAACCTCTCCTACCCACTGTGTTCCACTGCGGAATGCAGCACTATCACACAAAAAAGAAGCCTTGCTCTGTCCATGGGGTAGCACAGGGAACGTGTGTTCATCAAAACCCTTTATTGTCTGCCCCAATTTGGGCCTTTCCAGCCATGTTTGACAGCTGAATCATGAACACAACACTCTGGGAGCTTTTTTTAAGCTTTGGAAAGTCATGTTTCAAATCTACAGCTCGCCTCAAATGTCTCTCTCTGATCAATATATATTTAGAGAGTTTTCCTTGAATTAATTAGCACTTTTATCTCTTATTTACTACTGTGCTACTTTCACTTAAAAACAAAAAAAAAGATTTTGCCTGTTCACAAGATTTCTGCTTCACAGAGATTTTTCCACATTACTGAACATTCAGTCTTGGAAACAGAAGTGCAAGTTATCTGGTGTCACAGCCTTTATCCCCCTCCCCAATCCACACACATGCAGCTATTTGCATTTGATAACACACCTTTAATGCCTGGAGAGCTAATTACTGGCTAACCAGAAAGGCTCCCAGTTCCTAGGATCAGTGTGCACTTTTCAGTGGCCCCACCATCACTGGAGGCCACTCAAACTATTGCAGACCCTCTTTTTAATGCTTTAGATTGGTTAGGCCCACTGGGAGAAGCCTGAGTACTGATAGCATGGCTAGAAATTATTCCTACTGAAATAAGAACACTAAATTTAAAAAGAAGCAATCAATCAATTAATGTTTGGATGTATATATAGATATATTATTCAGGTGTAACAGAATGATACCAATAATCACATAAAAGATTTGTTAAAAATCCTAAAAATTAAAACTTGCCAAATGCGTTGAGCCTGCCTATGTGGACTGTCATTGCACAGAGAACACATCAAGAATTTGGCTACTGAGCAGATGTGACTTGGGAAAAGTTAGTGAAATTATTGAAGTTGCACTATTGAAAAATAAAAATTAAAAATACTAAAATAAGCACTTTAGGATGTATGGAAAGTAAACATTTTTTTTCATAGTCTTATCGTGTGTTCTGGTCTTACTTCACTCTGGTTTCTTTTGCCTCCTTCCTTCCTTGATCTCTCCCATTTTCTGGTCCAATCTGCCCAAATGCACATACATAAGCATTTTCATACAAACATGCTTACATCCATATACCTATATCTATATATCTACATATATAATCTATATATCTAGATATCTAAATATCTAAATATCTAATATCTCTGTGTGTACGGAAATGCCCGGATTCTTTCTGCTCTCATTACCGACTTTCCCAGTGCCAGCCAAGAGCCCTGCCATGAAGAGAGGCAAAGGGGAGAGACAGAAACCCTTTCTCTCCAGCCCCAACCCCGGCTGCGTGCCCAGCCTTTCCTCCCTTTGTGGCTGGCAGGCCGGAGGCACAGATGCCAACCTGAGGCAGTGATTTTGCAGTGATGGCATCTGGCTCCTTGGCACACTCCGCTGATATTTGTGTTGGCTCCTGTGCCGTTGCCCCTGGGGCTGTTAATGGGTTAAGTTGGTGATAGGATGTTGTCTGATCCTTTCTTTTAATTCACCTTTGATTCTACTCAATTTCTGTCAGAATAAAGCTGCTTTTCACCGTCCTGAAATCTTTGTGCTTTAGCTGGCATATGTAATGATGTCATTTTGGATGGTCCTGTTGTGCTAATGGATGATTTGGATAGGGCAAGCCACTTCTTTGTATATTTTACACTTAAAAAATTATGTCTGCCAAAACTTATTAACACAAATACTTTATTCAAGGACACTATTTTTATTGTGATTCTAAAAAAAATAAAAAATACCTAAAACCGTGAAAGTACTATAGCCATGATAAAAAGGAAGTATTATCAAAATCTGATTCTATTTCATTATAACTCCTTGTGTTCAAAAAAAAAAAATCATAGTATCCTTCTCCATATATTGCAGGAAATGTTGATGCAAATTTTATAGTTTAAAGTAAAAAGTCAGTCAGTTGCTTGAACACGTCACAAAAGGTAACTCCAATGAGTTTATCTCACAACAACATGGTTTCTAGTCTAGAAATATCAGTTTATATGACAGTAATTACTAAAACAGATGGGCAAGAAGCCAAAAAGAGGCATCACATCGACAGTGGGCTGAATGCAACTGGGAGCTATGGAGCAGAAAGGAGCTGTGCCAGATTGTGTGGCAGCTGAGAGTCTCATTGGTGAACATTTGCTGTGCAATCTCAGACACATCTAAAAAATTATGCATTCCCCATTGATTTCATGCTAAAATGGCAGAGAAAAAAAGCAAGCCTCTGTCTGAACTTGAACACAGTACCTGCTGACAAGTTCCTTCCTCTGAGTACTCAGGATTTTCCTCCTTGCACTTCCATGTTCCTATCTGCCATTCACAAGCCTGGCTGCACATTTTAGATCCACACTGTCAGGTGTTACATGAGTGGCAGTCAAAACAACAACAGAGGTCTGCAGATAGAATTAACCAATAGGTTCAAAATATTTCTAAAATGTAGACAAAAAAAACCCTATCACATATATCTTCCCTTCAGGAAATCTATTTAAAAATACTGGTAAACTATATGTAAGCAGCACTTTGTAAAATGAACAGAAAAAAAAATTCTAGACTTAAAAGACAAATTATCTCTAAAATGACTAAAGAAGAAATGCAAAGCAAACCCAGAATTCCTTAACTGAATCCTGTTACCATCTGGTCTTTGTTTTTTGCGTTTTTTTCTCCATAAAGTAGTCCACACAAAACTTTGATTTCAATCTTTCTGCTGACTAGTCTACCACTGTACATTTTAGAAAATGAATTTTTCTAATTATTGTTAGAATTGGCCATCATTATGAAGAATACTAAAAATCCAGCTGAGCTGATTGAGATCAATATCCATATGAATTGTTCTCTAACAGCAATTAATAGTTTGCAGTTGTTAAGACTAGAACAGTAACAATAAAGCAGTATCTTCAGCCCAATCTGATATCTAATGTTATTGAGATTTTGAACAACTTTTAATAAAGAAATCTTTGGGATATAAAGGTGTTGGCACTTCCTTCTGAATCTCTCACCAGGCTGTTCAGGCGGGCAGCCTCGCAATTAATCTCAGCAGTTCATTCATTTTCCAAACATCCTTCCTATTGACTCCTACGGAAAAGTGCTCATCCACTGGCTTGGTTACATTAATTACACAGAGCAGATATAGCCAAGGAACTCTGCGAGGCACCAGAGACTCCATTAGTTTTCTGTGTAAATTCCAAATTTGTTGCATGCAAACAGAAGGAGGCACATCCTTGGCGCCGGCGGGTCCCTGACCATGGGTGCGAGTTCAGCTGGAGCCCCTGGGACCGGGACAGCGGCCCTGACACCCTGCACAAGGCCCACCCAGAGACCTCAGGTGGCTCCTCTGCCTCTGAGAATTCTGGAGGCAAGAAGGAGCCTGGAAACACGGCAAACTTCCATCAGATTGTCTCACCTGGGGCATTTCTACCTGTTAAACTACATCGGGTTACCTCACATGGGCAACACTACAGAGAAGCAGGGAAGGTATGGGAAGGTCAGTGGTGGGGCAAACAAAGAGGAGGGGAGGGGTGGGAAAGGACAAGGCAAAGGGAGAAGAGGAAATTATTTACAGTGTAGAATAGTTTTGCTTTACCTGGACTTCTTTACATTGACCTCTGACTGCAACTATATTTCCTCTTGCTTTTTTCCTTCACAACACCTAAAAAGCAGCCCAGAGATGAACTAAATAATTATTGTGCACACTTCACTTTTGTCTCAGTTCCAACAAAACTTGCTCCCATTCCAGAGTCCAGATTTTTCTTGAAGAAAGTGATCTTAAATTTTTACAACTTAGCAAACATGTATGATATATTATACACTTTGCTCAAATTAAAAAATGTCCCCTGCATGTGCCAATGTACTCCCTGCATGAGGCACGGTATTTATTCTGCATAAATTGAAAGCAAGCTACTTTTTAAAGGTGGGGCAACAGAGGTCTGAGGAAGAGCTGTGAGCAGAAAAATCCCACTCTCGCTTGATTCACCGCATGCAGACAAATATTTCAATTTTTGTGTGCATGTAAACTTGGCACTGTTTCACAGAAGATCAATTTTGTCCATTTAAAAATGTCAAATTAGCAATTTGGACAAGAACAGGGAGAATAATTTGCATATGCATGTATGTATATACATTTATACACACACACACATGCAGGAAAAAATCCCTTGTATCAATCAGTGGCTTGCAGGAGAGTGAAATAGTGAAGATCCTTGTTTGCTGCCTTCAGTCAGTTAAAAGAAATTAAAACAAAATATTGTTAAAAAGCAAGAATTACTCTTCAGCTGACAACGTAAAGCTCATCACTCCAGTGAATTTTTTATTAGCCTAAGAAGGAAAAAAACATATATGCACATACACAAAGAAATAAATATATATATAAATACAGAATTCTGTAAACCCACAATTAAGTCTGGTTAAGTTTAGGGGACAAGAACGTGATAATCAGTCAGTTTTTTCTCTAATAACACAAAGTCATTCAAAAGAAGAGATTAAAAGGAGTTAACTGGATATTTCAGGTTTTGACTGCAAAATCAAAGTGACAAAACAATTTGGAAGCCCTGCTCTGGCTCCTAAAGGGGCTTGGCGCACCCAAAAAAGAGGGGAGACATCTCTCACACTGGGAAATCAAATTCTTACCTGAGGAAAATCCCAATTTAAGTGAAGCAAAGATTGTGTGAGCGCTTATTGATTCTCTGTGTTAAGGAAACAATTTCCAAGAGAGAACAATTCTGTTAAGGAACTGGAAAGGGAAGTATAATGTAACAGAAACCCCACAGTCCCTGAATGTACAGAGGAGTTTTAATTGAAGTTTTAATTGAAACTTCAAGTGGCACTTGCTCCATGAGAAAATATGCGAGAATGACCCATTATGAAAACCATTTTGTAGCAAAAATGTGTTAATATCACATGTTATAAACTATCTGCTAGATAGTTTCCACAGGCCATAGCTTTAGGAAAATCCTGCAAAGTACCAAAGCTCCTGAACGGAAGCAGACACGAAGCAAGGGAGCAGCACAGGCAGCTGGCACTGTCCCAAACCAAGGCGAGCAGAGTGGTTCAGCTGGAAATGTTTTGTCACAGGGTGGTGTTGGTGGGGGGAAGGCAGAAATGACAGAGAGCCTTGAAAGGTTCATTCAGCAGTTTGGAGTGTCCTGTGTCTCCCAGGATGGCTGAGGAGAGGGGAAGGAGGAAGCAGGTCCATGTGAAACACAACATGAACAGGAGTGTCTGTTTAGAGCATTCACCTTTCCTTCACAAAAACAATTGTTACATGCTAAACTACATCAAAGTCTCAACTATAAAGCAAATAATCATAGAAATAGCCACACAGAAATGCTTTGGCTCGGTCCATTTGGGTTGGTTGGTTATTTTTAATTCAGAACAGTCGTACGGCTTTCTCTTTTTCGGTTCTGAAGTCCTTTTGCTTCTGCCCTCGCCTGCTGTCTTTCTGTGACCTTGGATAAATGGTATAGTACTGATTAGGTTCTCTATATCTTAGAAATTATATTATTAGGAATATTTTTAATTTTTTAAATTTACCTGGCTAATTACAACCTGAAAAGCATATGTGCTTTTTATTAAAAGATGAAGAAATACAATTCTACTGAAAGCCATTGCTATTCTGGTTTTGTCCAAAAGCACCATCACACCAAGAAAACCAGGAACAAAGTAATTATTTGCATGTAAACCTCATAAAAAGGCAATAATCTAGATTGAATATCCACAGTTTAATATATAAAAGTTATTAAAATATTAAAATGTAATTAAAATAAAAATATTTAAATGTAATCACTGGGCACTTATAAGACAGTTTACAAATGTATGCAAATTACGGGTTTTATTTATTTATAAATGAATATGTTCACATACACCAATGTAATCTAAAAAGATATTAAAACAACATGAAATACTCTCAGTACAATAATTTTATCCATTGGCTCAACACAACTTTTTGTTCATAACACCAATAAAAGGCAGGAAAAAAAATCTCTATATTTTTCACCTGTAAACAAATATACTTAAATAAAGTGCATTATATTTTCATCCTTTTGATTAAACACATGCTCCATTCATAACTAAATAAAAATATCTGTGTAGTCATGTGGGATAAATGTTTGTACTTCCATTCACGGAATGGAAATGGGTTATGTGGTAACCAGAAACTCCAGTTCTGCACTGGAAATGGGTTTCTGTGCCTGCCAGGGTGAGGGGTGTGAAGGTGAATGATGCTGCAGGACTGGAGAGCACGTGGGAAAGGGGCACAGGGTGAGAGGGCTGACCCTGCTGGAGCAAAGTCTGCCAACAAACAAGAGCGGGACTGGATGGCATTCCATTGAGTAATACCTGCCCCTGTGACTCCAGCAGAGCTCCAGGATCCTGCACACGAGCAGAAATGCAAAGAGACATTTTCAAGAGCCAGGGCAAATGCTAGGGATGACTTTCCCTGGCTTTCACCAGGCACTGCCATTAGAGTGCTTTAGCTTCCATTAAGTTGTCACTTCCCTGTGCTGCCAGCTTTCCAAGGGGGACGATTCGTTCTGACAGAACCACGGCCTGTCACATGCACTCACAGTTCAGTGGGAATGAACAGGAAAACCCCCAGAGCTGATGGATTTATCAGAGATTGGAGCTGGCACCTATATTGCTTATATGTACAGAGCAAGGTAATTAATAAGCTCTAACCTGTCCACCTTAAGCACCTCATATTTAGTTGAACAGACTTAATTCAAGGCACACAAATGTAAAATGTACAAAGCTGTTCTTTTGCTGGATTTTGAAGATTTTTTTTTTTTAATTAGCCCTTGTTGATTACCACAGTTTTGTAACAACAACATCTAGCTCATATTTATTTTTAATACATAAGAATTGCCACATTGGCCAAGAGAAAAAGCGATCTGGTCCAGAATCACAGGGGCAAACATTCAGGGAAGGAACATAAGAAATGCCATGTGAGCATGGCCCTTGTCTGCAAAATACAACCCTGCAGCCAGTGACTCCTGACCCAGAACTTCTGCACAGCCACTGGATCCATCCTGCTCGGTCCCAAATAAATTCTAAGTGCCACAATCCTGCTCCATGTGAAAAAGCACTTTGTTGTGCTAATACTGAACTTGCTGGCTGACAATATCACTGAGTACTGATTCTTACACAGCAAAACATGCCACTTTCTTTGAAGCACTGATGATTGTCTAGGCCACTCTTTTCACTTATCTGTCATCATTGCAAGCTCAAGAACCCTAATCTATTTAAGATCTCACCCAATAGAAGATATTTTGTACTTCTCACCTTCTCTCTTTCTACCTATTGGACGCGTGGTCAGAAAGATGCTTGCTGTACAAAACATGAATGCAAGAAGGATTTCAGCATTAAAGATCTCCACATCATTCCAGTTTTCTATCACAGAAATTATGACCATCAGTCTATTGCACTTTATGTTTTCTTGATAACAGTTAACAAGTTATTAATTATATTTTACCATTGGCCACATCCAATAAAGGAACTTCATACAACCTGAAGACAAATTATTTAATTTAGTTTGCTGGTTTGGGCTGGGAGAGAGTTAATTTTCTCTACAGCAGGTAGTGTGGGGCTGGGGTTTGGATTTGTGCTGCAAACACAAGGAATCTCTGATAAGACAGGGAAGTTTTTGTCACTGCTGGGCAGAGCTGACACAGAGCCAAAGCTGCTTCTGCCCCTCACCCCCCAGCCGGGGCTGGGAGCGCACAGGGGCCTGGACACAGCCAGGACAGCTGGCCCCAGCTGACCCAAGTGATATTCCAGAATACCTCATGTCACACTCGACCTCTAAAGCTGGAGGAGGAGGAAAAGGAGGATGTTTGGAGCGATGCTGTTTGCCTTCCCAAGCCACTGTCCCACGAGGTGGAGCCCGGCTGTGCTGGGGTGCCTGAACACCTGCCTGCCCATGGGTAGGGGGAATGAATTCCTTGTTTTGCTTCACCTGTTGAAGTGTCTTCATCTCAGTGCATGAGCCTTTTACTGATTCTCCTCCCTCCCAGGGCGGGCAGCAGTGGGAGCACCCCATGAGCAGCTCTGTGGTACTCAGTTCCTGGCAGGGGTTAAACCACAACCCTTAAGTAATATTTCACCTCTTTGCAGTCCTGGAGAAATGAAACACCGAAGTGGGTAAATGTTTTTCTGAAGCACAAATCAATTAGAGAAGACACAATTTCACGTAGAATCCTCACCGAAGTAAGACGTAATGTAGTTTCTTCTTATAAATCCTTACGGAGGATTTGTCCTTTCTCTCTCTCTCTCTGTCCTAGTGCATCCACACTCATCTTCCCTGCTGGAACTCGGTCGTTGTCCTTCTGGATTACAGATGTTCTGGAAGCTGTTCCACTGGGCTGCAGCAGAAGGCACTTGGGCCACAAAGGGTGGCAGAGAAAAGCACATGGTGTCAAAAGGGAGGAAGCTGGGACAGAAGAGACACTGTTATGCTCGTGGTGGCAAGAGCCAGAGCAGAGGCAGAGCCAGCTGGCTGAGGAGAGGATGACAGCCATCAGATTAACTGGGAACAGCCAGGCAGTCCTGAACACCACCACAGCAGAGACTTGGCCCAGCAGTGAGGACAGAACAGAGTCCATTAAGCATTTTGAAGGACAAAATCTAGGTTAGAAAAAGGTTAGGCAATATAAAGATCTGTAAGAATACACAGGAAAGACTAGAGGCGGGTACGTGAGAGGCTGAAGAGAAAAACAAAGGGAGAGATGCAGAGGGGAGGTAGTAAAAAGAAAAAGAAAATAAAAAGAGAAAATATCGATTAAATAACTACACAGCAATATATGTCCCTTAACATATAGTAGAGGACTCCACCACAGTCACAATAAACTATCTCTAGATGGTTTTGCATGTTAATATTCTTTGTTGTACAGTTATTGGATACTTCTGGTTTCACCTTTAACATTCCAAGTGAAGGGACACACAGTTCTGATGGGATAACTCAGAGCGGGCATGACCATTACAAAGGTCAATTGTTCAGCAAGTCTAGCACAATCTTTATTGACTTCTAATTATTACTCTTAGCTTTATCACTTTTCGCTTCCTTAATTAGAATTCTGACGTATTTTAAGATTTATTTAAGACGCTGAGGTGCAGAGGCTCATAGACACATCTCGGTGATTTGCTTGCCTACAATGTGAAATGATATGCTGGATCTAACCTAATGCAATACTTGGGCTGAAATAAAATACTAAAAATTGATTATTGTCAAAATTCAAATCATTTAGAATGAATGAAAAGTGAAGAAGATGTATTATTTTCTTATATAAAGACATTGTAAGCTAGCTGGTGCCAGTGAACAGTCAAAACTGCACTTCTGTTATTACACATACTTTGACCTAAATGATGCTGGCCTTCTAATTTCCGATGCTCATTAACTCTTTTCACCTATAAATTGCCTTCACAGGTTTGGAGTTTTGTATTCTCTGAAAACTCAATCTTCGTATTCTAAGTAAGGCTTTTAGGATAATTCTGTTTGATGAAAGAATCTTTTGAAAAAAACTGAACCTGAACTGTTCTGAATTTTCGACACCTGTGTCTCAAGGCAAACAGAAAACCTTCACCTGTTTACTTCCCTGCTATTGTTATTATTAGGACTTTGGGATAACTGGAAAAAATGAAGGTTGAGTGATGTCTCACCTTGCCAGAGAGTTGTGCTACTTGGAATCAGCATCAGCAAAAAATTATTCAAGTTTTCATTAAGAGTAAATATGAAGTACAGAAATACTCAGCTGAAAAAAGGAGTTCTGATGAACTTGGTCAAGTAGCAAGCAGTAAACTGCTTCTTTTTTCCCATATTTGTTCTAAAGTGCTTGTTACATTCTTTAACGTGCCTAATAGCGGCATTAAAAATACAATTTTTTAATTAACAAGCAGTATTTCCATTCTTTGACAGGCTCTCCACCCCAACC
>VYZR01082664.1:0-14428 GCA_013400675.1 Oxylabes madagascariensis
TTTTTTTTTTTAACTTAATGGTTTGGCTTTCTCAGAGACTCTGGACATGGGGCCCTTTGTGTAGCTGACTAATAGAACTGTCATTATTCCTTTCTGCTTTAAGGGGAATGCTGCATCATTCCTTTTTACATTCCAAGCAATCTTTAAAGCATAAAAAATAGATGGGTTACAGTCATCCCTGTATTTTGAAAGGCTCTTGTTTTCACATAGAAATTGCTTCCTGTTCTATGCTTGCTTCTCTGAACAGTAATGTTAGGTCACTGAGTGTGTGTTTGAAAGATCATCTGCTTTTGATTAGAAACAAGTGTCATTTATTGCAGCTCTTCTGAAGCTGAAATTTGGAGCTGCTTCTGTTTTATTTCCCTGAAGCTGACTGGAGAATCCAGTCACACCAAGGGAATGTTTTCCCCATGCACCAGCTGATACAGCAACTGTAGCTGCACTAGATGCTTAGTAAATGAGAGCACTGCTGGCTTATGGGCTGTGCATTAATGCAGATATATTAAAAGCCTTCTGAAGATGTTGGCAGAATTCTCATATTGCTAAATGAAATACAAATGAAGGTTTAATTGCTAAATCCAGATCTCTTCTGCATTATAAAGCTTTTCCTTTGCTCTTACTGTTATAAGAGGAGTACTAGCTTAGCAAATTAATGTTTCTTCTGGAAGTCACAGCAGTAATTTGTAAGTAGAGCTGCTCAAAAATTGTCTTGTAGAAGTTAATAGAAAAATATTCAAAAGCTTTGCAGCAGAAGGTTTACTTATGAGCTGCCCAGCATTCCTGGGCAGGAAATGGATGCACTCTGTGCCTGCCGTGCCTTCGGTGTGTTGCGAGCAGCCTCCCAGCAGTGGAGGATTTCCTGTCCCAGGGCTGTGTTCAAGGCTGAGGAGTGGGCAGGCATGAGCAGGAGGAGTGTGGAGGTGTCCATGTCCTGCCTGCCAAGGCAGTGGGCAGCACAGGGGCCGTGGGGAGCTGTGCACACAGGGCGTGTGCTCACACAGGGTCAGTGGTGCTCACACAGGGTCAGTGGTACCCACGGACACTTCTCCAGCCTTTCTCCAGGGCTTGAGCACACAGCATGCCTTGTAGGCATTGAGGGTGAAGCTTTGGAACCAGCCTAAATCAGTTTATTTCATTTCCCCTAAAGGTCTGTTTAAGGAAATAGTGATTGAAGTGGAGATGGTGGCTGTGAATGATTGGTTTTGGAAAGAGTGAGTGTATGACTTGTTTTTACACTCTTGGGTTTTAGCACAGATTTAAAGATCCATTTGTAATTTCTTTTTCCTTTGAAGTGTATGCAGAACACGCCATGCACTTTTGTTTAGATTTATAAAACTGCAGGGCTTTAGTGAGTCTCTCAGGCTTCTGTGCCTGATCTTGATGAACGCAGTGCCCTTCTGAAGGAGAAACTGCTGCAAGGCAGAAGCAGAAAACAGAAAACAGCCACCATGCCTGTGTTTCAGGGCAGTATTTCACACTGCTGTGTTCAACTGCACAGCTGCAGTCATCTGCTCGTTCTAACTCCCTTATGTCTCCAGAAGTGCTTGGATTCCTCTCTTCATTATCCTGCTTTTCCACTTACTCCCTGCTCTCTCCCCACACTCTTAACTTTATTCTTTCCTTCACTCCTACTTGCAAAGCTCCTAGGGCTGTACAGACCCAGAAGCTTGCTTTGAGGTCCTGGACCTCGTGTGGGTTGATGGGGAGCGTTAAGGGGAGAAGGAATGTCTCCTGAATGGAGCACAGGCAGCTTGGCTGTGGAGGGACAGGGGCCGTGAGAAATAGAAGCAGAGCTTCTGAGGGGGCTTTTGAACACCGTGTCCCCCACCTATCTCCTTGCTCCTCTGGTGAGCTCCTGCTTTGGGCTTCCTCAGGAGTACAGCTCACATACAGGCTTCCCTTTGCTTGGGAAAAGGGAGAGGTCATAGACCTTCCCTGTCTGGAGACTTTTCTTTCATGCTGTAGACTTCAAAAATGTATTTGTGTGAGGTGTCTGTCATGATATCAGCTATTGAATACCTGTGGGACCAGCATAAATCAGGGCTGGAGGGGTTTTGAAGGTAGGGAAACAGCCATGGCAGAAGAAAAACAATGTGTCTCTTTTAAACTTCAATAACAACTTGGATTTTTATAATTACAGTGTTCAAGCAGAAAAGTAACACCACTCCAGGAATCAATTTTACCTTGAAATAGCAAAGTGACTTGGAGGAAGTTGTTAGTGGAATGGCTGGAGCTAATTTTATCGCAGAACCACATCAGAAAATGTTCAATTCCAGTATTTAAAGAATTACCCATTGGTGCCCAGTTCTGTTAACCTTCGAAAATCCCAGGTGAGACAGGAGGGATTGAGAGTTCAGAAAGCTGGATTTTAATCTCTGTGTGTGCCAATATTGATTTCACATTTTACAAGTCAGTCTCTCCATGGATATAATTTTAATAGGTTTCTAGATCTTTTAATTAAGTACTAGTTGTAAAGCTTGACCAGCTGTTATTTGAGTCCTACATAAAGTTTCAATAGCTTAATGAGGTATGAATTTTCTTTTAAAAACTCTCCCTAACCCTTTGTCCAGTATAATTGACACAGTACTTGTCCATTTGCCTGTGACTTTGGTCCTTTATTACTGCTCCTACCTAGCAGTCCACATTAGATGGATGTTATCTGTGCTGGTCCTTGTGGTAAAGGCTTCTTAATACGAAGCTGTCATTTGTGCTGTCTTTTGCTCTCTTGATGCTGGTGAGGTTTCAAAGTATTAGAATGAATATTATAGTGATTAGGTTATTATTTTATCTATGAATTTTTTTTGAATTGCTGGGTGAATTATGGTTGGTCCTAGTGCGTTCTTACAGTTTACTATTTCAGTTTATTCTGCAGTAAAATGTCAGTTCATTTTTGGTCACATTTTCAGCTGCATCACCCTTTCATCTATGGAAACCTCCCAGCGATTTTCTGTACTAAATGTGCTGAAAGATCCATCTGGTTTTTGTACAGTCACTGTGTTTTCTGTGGATAGTCCAGCTTGATTCCACAGACTTTGGCAGCCATCCTGCTCCTGATGTAATGATGAAGGTGTGTTAAAGACTATTGTAATGCTACAATTTTGTCCTTAAAGTCTTTTGTGGCCTGTCACACTGTGTTTTTTACAACTAACCTGCCGTGGTTTATATTCCTTCCTATTACATGCGTATGCCATGATCTTTTTTGATGCTGTTGTTGCTAATACCTGTCCTAACCTGCCTTTTCCACACAGTGGCCGTTTTGCTGTGAAGCTGTCAGCAGGGTTCTTTGAGGTGAGTGGTATATGCTCACCGTCTAGTATGCTGTGCTTACATAACTTTCACATACTTGCCAATATTTAACATATGAAATTTTGTTTATTTTAACAAGCTTTCACGTTTAGTTACATCACCTTTTTAAAATCAAGTGGATTTTTAAAAAACTTTTGTCTACTTTAGAGATACTGAATCTTACTATATCAGGGTCTCTCTTACCCTTTTGGGGTAAGTAAGCCTTTTTGGTAGTAATATTCACGATGAAGACCTTGACACTGCTGTGCCTGTGTCACAAGGTGGATTTTTAGTGGGTCCCCTATCTAGTCGCTCCCTGAAATACAATCTACAGAGCAGATTTTTCACACAGCATGTCTGAAATAACTAAACCCTACCATTACTGCTGCTTTCCTGTGCTAGCAATCATTCCAGTTTCTCTGGGCACAACAGGGTGGCTCTTCTCAAATGAAAAAGATGAGATTGTCCTTAATAGTGTATTTTTCCTGTATTTGAACATGGACTTCGAGTTTCGTAGAGGTTCTATTTTACTTGTTGGTACATTACACCAAGCTCTGATACGATTCTAAGATACTTGTGATACAATTTCTTGACATGATTCCTGTACTGACATGATCTATTGCATTTTTTGTTATCCTTTATGTTATCCTTTTCGTTATCCTATCTAGATACTAAAGTACCAATAATTACCTCTTTCCTCCCAGTGTTTGATATTATTCAAAACATACTTACAGTTAGGTATTGTAGTCTACCCATTTCTTTTTTAACCTTCTCAGCATTTGTATAGAAACAAATAGGTTAGGTTTGGTTAGGGTTTGGTTTGGTTTGGTTTGGTTTGGTTTGGTTTCTCTAACCCCAATTATCTACTTAAGTTAATGTAATTCATAGTTTTGGTACACAAAATTTTCTTTAAACCTAAAGCACATGAAAAGTTATAACTTTATTACCAAAAGTTGTCTTGGTCATGTATCTTATTTCTGATGAAGTGACTCAGTCCTAACACAAGTTGCCACGTCTCTGTGAGATGGTTTGGTCTCAGTGACTTCAGTGTCAGCTGGAGGGCTGGGCTGCAGCAGCGGGGATTTGATGGGAGTGGGACNATCCTATCTAGATACTAAAGTACCAATAATTACCTCTTTCCTCCCAGTGTTTGATATTATTCAAAACATACTTACAGTTAGGTATTGTAGTCTACCCATTTCTTTTTTAACCTTCTCAGCATTTGTATAGAAACAAATAGGTTAGGTTTGGTTAGGGTTTGGTTTGGTTTGGTTTGGTTTGGTTTGGTTTGGTTAGGGTTTTTTGTCTTCTGCCTCTTCTGGAAAACACAGCTTCACCTTTGACTTTGGCCAGTGCATTTTCTACCCTTGGACCTGTAGACCGATGAGGAAAGGAGACATAAAGTCTCCCCACGTGTGTCTCTTTCTCTGGAGGTTGTCAGCTAGTTTTGCAAGTGTTAATACTCAGATGAATTTTGCAGGCAGACTGATATGTGTCTGTGCTTTATTACAGATTTATGTTATGGGAGTGGGTGATTCAATAAGTTCCACTTGGCAGCTTAAATCTGTTCTTGAGTCAATACTAGTTAATATTTTTTTGTGATGGATTTTGAGCTTAGCTGCAGATGCTGAGCATCTGAAGAGTTGCCCTGAAACTCGTAAATGGCCGTGGCCCTTGTGAGGAATGCTGTTTGTTGACAGCATTTGATAAATTTTTTGGTACTATTCCGGTTTCACTTTAGAAATATAAGGCAAGCAATACAAGGACAAGTGAGAACTGCAGTATTTTTTGCGAGGAAAGAGAATGCTTCACTGGCTAGTGAAGGATAAACCCCAAACAATTAGGGTAAAATGTTTTTCCATGCTGCTTTGCTCTGGAAGCTAGTCCAAATCACGTCCCAAAATCATGGTAACTCAGTAATGTATCATGGAGCAAATAATGGAAGCAAATTTTTAGTCTCGCTTTTGCAGTGGATGCCTAAAGCTGTATAATAAAATGGGATTTTGAGCAACAGCAGATTTTGGACACCTATGCCAATCACATCCTCTCCTTTCTCTCTCCACCAGGTGCTGTTTTACAAGTATGTAACATTTTATGTGCAAGAAGAGAACAGCTGATTTATTACAGAAATGAAGGAATATTAAACCTTCCACAGGGCTGTAAGGACAACCTTAGCACAAATACACCTAATCCTGATCTGATAATAGCAGGCAATGAACTCACAATATTCCATATTACGTTAAAATTTCTGTAACCTAGTTGCAAACAGTTTTTCATTTAAATTTTGTTTGCTTAAGTTTATTACAGAAAGTAAAAATAACCCCTGCTCTGATAACACCTGCAAGATAGATATTGCTCTATTTCTTTGAAAATAAAGGCCTGCATTTTATTACTGTGAAAATTGCTGTATTTCTACCTTTGCACATCAGGCAATTTTCTGAAGCTTCTCTCAACAGGTATGTTGTAATGGCTTTGTATGCTGGAAGGGTATGCCTTTTCTAAATACACATCTGCAGATAATGAAGTGCATTAAGAGTGAACACTATATAGAACTGTGAAGGGAAAACAGATATGAACAATGTTCAAACCAGTTCAGACTTCTAAACCCCTGTTCTAGCCACCTAAAGGGAAATTGCCAGTGGAAACCTGAATCTTAAAAAAAAAAAGCCCTAATGAAGTAGTCATCTAAATTTTACTTGAAGAGCATCCATCACCTCATTCAGCTTGATGGAGTGAAGGAGGACTGTTCATGCCTCTAGGATGATACTGTGTCTTATTTGTGGATTTGTATGAGTGGGTGACAGTAGACCCTTCATAATTTAGGGAAGAGTTTGTTCCATGAAGGTCAGTGTGGCTGCCAGTCCTTCTCCCCCTGATGCCTCTGGAATAGCAGTGATGGTGCTCAGCACAGGATTTGGTAGCCCAGCTCCTGAGCACGCAGGCCTATGTCTTTTTATGGGGAGCAGCATTCCAAAGAAGTTCTGTTTGGATTGCAGTGCCAGGAAGATACCTGGGGATATTTAGTGGTATTTAATTGTGGTCAATAAGCAGTGGCTCCTGGGTTTATGTGTGTAGGGTGGATAAGAATATGTTTACTTAGTGTATGTTAATCTGTGGTGTATTTATTTGTGGGATAAAGAGGCCATTTATCTTTTTAGGAAAAAATAGCTTGGATAAGACAGTATTAATTTTCATAAGATGGTGTTTTAATAAGATAAACAAAAAAGGTGACAGATTTCATATGTGTTTTATAACCAAATATTTTACATAATGTTATTTTTCTTCTCTTTTTGGTATACTCTGGAGGAAGTCATGCGTGGATTGCTAGAAAAACAGAAATTACTTGAAGTAACTCTGCCTTTATCTGAACATTTGCTATGCTTATAAACTTGCATGCTGTTTGTGTCTAGTATTACACGCACTTCCATTTGCCAACTGCAAACAAACAGATTTTAATTTTTACGATTTACACACTTTTCCATTGTACATCAATAAAACCCTAATCAAATGT
This sequence comes from Oxylabes madagascariensis, assembly GCA_013400675.1. NCBI lineage: Eukaryota > Metazoa > Chordata > Aves > Passeriformes > Timaliidae > Oxylabes > Oxylabes madagascariensis. The sequence goes on from VYZR01082664.1 coordinate 6,797, forward strand.
AATTCTATCCCCATTACTGAATGATAGTTTTTAGCATAATAAGTCTCAGTTTTTCATATTCATCTCACTGCTTTCTGAAGGGGAAGTGAAAGAACTGCTGACTGCATTCTGCCTGGGGAATGATAGCTTTGTGATAAACCCTACGTGATTTAATCCAGTGCGTGCAGCTGAAGAGAACAGCTGGATCTTTACACCCTGCAGAGCCTTAGTGCTTTGTAGTATGCCTAGGCTAATAGAAGCGTGTCCTGTTATAAACTAGCACTAAGCATAGTTACATCAGAAAACAACTAAATTACAGATAACATTACTGGGACTACCTGGACTCGCCATAGGGAGAAATTCTGAAGCACTGCTGGGAAATCCAGATGTGTTTCCTGGGAGGTGGTACAGCAGATGCTTCCACTGCTGCACAAAGCTGTTGTTTATCAGTCTCCTAAATGTCATTTCAAGGGGCTGTGGTAAATGGGGGGTGGTAACTACTGCTGTCTTAGGTGCTTTCAGGTAGCACCAGCCCAGAAAATATTTTCTTTGTCGGGCAGGTCCACCACAACAGCGAATCTGTACTGTCTGCCAGGGTAAAGGAGAGCAAATTGACACAATTTGTTGGACTCAGACAGCCTTTGCTAGCGTTCATCATAAGAGACTATTTGGGAAGCTGAACATTGCTGAAATGAAAGGGGAGCTACTCCTCTGTGGTAGGAACTGTCTGGCGACAGAAAACAGAGAAGGAATCAGGTGTCAATTTTCCACATGGCAAAAGGTTAACAGCAGGGAGCCCTAGGTATTCAGGTTAGATTCGTGTGCTACAAAATGAAGTCTCTGTGAAAGGGAAAATGGCAAAATGTGCAGGTAATGTAAATTGTTTGGGTCAGTCAAATCTAGGAATGCAAGTTGGACCTTCCAGAACTCGGCAAAGCTACACGAATGAGCACAAGTATACCGAGCAGAATCAATTCACAAATGTGAAGTATTTCCTGTTGGCAATGCTAGGAATGATTTTAACTATAGACATCTGCTGTTAGTATTTAACCAAGTGTTAGCAGTGAAAAAAGAGCATGTTGTGTCCTTCTGGACACAGTTCAAAAGGCTTGTTAAGAGTATATTAATTATGCCTTTGTGTAAATATTTTGCCTTTTTTTCTTGAGTCTGTGGTCAATTCTAATTACCTATTATCAAGGAAGATTAGTTGAAACAGAAATGGTTTGGAGTTTGATGAAGAAAATGTTTAGGAGCATTTGATGCAAGGGGCAGGGAATTGATTTTAAAATGCCTTAATAAAATACTCCTATTCACAGTCCATAATTCATCTGTAGAACTTGCGGCCAGACCTCAGTGATGGTAAGGTTTTAGTGGAAATTCAGTATAAAAAGATTTCATTTCTGAGTGTATAATAAGAACACTTTTACAAGTATGTTATTTGAAGTATAATACGTGATCCACATTCCTGCATGGGTATGTGAAGGGCTAAGACATCATTTTCTAACTATTGTAAGCTGTCTTTTTTCTTCTGGGGTTTTTTTTGGTAAGTGTTTGTTTCTACTTGTTATACACGTTGCTCCCAGTTAGAAGGCCTGCTAAGCATGTCTGATACGACATTTCCTACTGTGATTGTGATATCCTTGGTTCAGCAGAAAACACAAACAGTTCAATGCCCTGTGTATGAATTCCTTCCTTTGTGAGATGTTGCAGTTGTCTGTGCTTATGCAAATAAATCCTTGCAGTCAGGGTAGGTTATTGTATCATGTATCATCATGATCTGAGCTTTTTAAACAGAGGCACAATGGAATGAAAACAATTTTCCTGTTGGCATCTGTTCTGGTTTGATTCTGAGTTTCTCCAAGGCCACCTCTCATTAGTATTCCAACTCCTTTGTGATGCTAATGGTGTCACTAGAAGTTGGATCAGAATTCTCAAGCTGTGAAACACAGTTTATACCCCCTCTTCACACGCAGTCATGGGGAAAAGCAGCCTTTGGCAGTCTGGCCTCATCTGGGAATGCAGGAGAGCTGCATGCTCCCGAGCTGCTGCTGCTGTGGAGGATGTGGGGTTTGGGGTAGCGCATTCCTTGGTGTGGCCTAGCTTTGGACACATCTTTCATTTCCACGTGTGTTACTAGTGGTGGAGTGTAGTGGTGATGTGGTCATTACCAGGTGGATCGCTGCTTATTTTCATTTCAGCTGGATTTCATCACTTTGCATATACAGGCGTGGTCAGTGCTACCCGCTGGTGCTGATATAAACCGGGATAAAAGTGGGCTGTGTTTTAAGGCTGGGGTTCTTGGAATGATTAGCACAGCATCAATATGCTTTTGCTAAGTCATCTTGGGAAGGATAAATATGGTTAAGCAATGAAACCAAGTTTTGTCTGACACCATGAATACGAAGTTATTACTTCCACTGACATCAATTAAAAAGCTTATTAATAATAGATTGTTAAATGAGAAGTATAAAATCTGATTTTAGTCACTATCACAAATTTCAGAAAGAATAGACATTACCAATAATAATTTCCCAACCTTGTGACTGTACATAAATCTCTGAGCAATCAGATTAGGAGCCACTTTAGAAAGAACAGCCATAATTCACCAAGTGGAATAAGTCTTTTAAAACTAGTAAAATGAAACCCTCTATTTATTATGGTGATGATGATTGCTGGTATGAATCTTGTGAGAGTTCTGGCTTGTTGATTTTGTTGGAGGTGATAGGATGCTTTTCCATGCAGTGTTGCTCTGCTGTCAGGCATTATGTTTCCCCAAAGTTCTGTAGGCCACCATCATCTGTTTTATATTTGACACTGGTGGAGGAGAGCTTGCCAAACCACAACAGGCTATGTGGTGATTATAAGCACTGAGTAATTGTATTTGGTGGCTTGACAGGCTATAGGTTTCAAGCAACGTTTGTGAAAGTGTGCTGTTACGGGATTAAGGTTATATTTAAGTTTAGGAAATTCTAATTTGGGTGGAGGTATTGGGGGTTGCTCCCTTGCTCCTGCATAATGCTGTGCTCTCACTTCACCTGACTAATGTCTCCTCCCCAACTTCCACCTCCTTTGTGGAAGAAAGCAATCAGTAAAATGATGGCTGTGGGAGGCTGAACATCTGCTCCCAGTGCTGCCATGGCCTGAAAAGGACCCCACTTCAGGTGTGTGGTCTGTAGAAATGGCATTGATAATGTCTTGCAAAGTGTTTCAAGACTCTCTAATGAAAGGTGCTTGAACATTTTTGATGTTAAGATACTTTAAGGAATGACATTTATTTCTAATTAGAACTAGTTAATTCTATTGTTGAAGCAGTTGAGGAGAAATATTATAATCTTTTAATGACAGATAACTGACTTGATGAGCGGTTTATTTTCCGTTTGGAATTACTGGAAAATTAAACATTTTTTTTTCCATATTTGATACTAAAACTCCAAATAAGGAAAATATTTTCCAGATTGATAGCTTTGATCTCTGCATTCACCAAGCTGAGCAGTGAAAGAGAAGAGATGGAGAATTTCCTATAGAGGATATAATTTGGAAGAAATCTTTATGTTCCTGTGTACTAAGTTCCAAGAACATAAACAAATTGATGGTTAGCAAAGTTCACAACAGCTGCTTGACTTGACTTGGACAAGTGAACAGAATTTGGTCTGGCAGGAAGTGGTGGGCAGTGCCGTGCCTCAGCAGCAGCGCACTGCAGCATGTGGGTGCGCTGCTTGCATCCCTTGCCAGGCCTTCCCACTGGAGCAGGAGGCACGGGAATGGCACTGGAGTACACGGCTTACAGACTTCATTGCTGGAAGCCAGCAGCCTGCAAAACTCAGGAAAACCCAAGCCTTTTGACACTGTGTGTTGGCTCAAGACTCCTTTCCCTGAGGAGAATCTGGGACAAGACACAAAGTATAATATTACCTGTTTTTCACCTACAGGCCAAGATGGCCTGAACTCCCTGGCCCTGATTTTTAGGAGACGTAAAGAATTAATGGTGCCACCTTCCTTCCCACTGCAGTGGCCTGCTGGCTCTATCATACAGTTTTGCTGTGTAATATGAACCAATGGCTATTATTTAATCAGCCAAGCCTTTGAAAAATAGAATGCACAAAGGGCTGTTTATGATGAAACCCTCCTTCTCTGCAGTGCTGCCTTACCTTGCACCTTGTACAGCCTCTAAATGTGGTAAATCTTAAACGAAATGATTCTGTCAGTTGAATAAGGGGCCCCAGTTTTAAGAGGAATAATGCTGCACATCTGCTTAGTGCAATGCGTGTCTTTGAGGGTGTAAGTGAAGTGCAGCTGTCTGTGTTCCTGTGCAGCTCCTCAGCAGGAGTGTTGCTGTGTCCCAGCTCCTGCAGCCAGGCCCTGGTGCCCTTGGGAGCAGGGTGGCTGCTGTGGGAAGGGCATGCTCAGCTGCTCTGTGCTGGGAGGAGAAGGCTGTGCTGGGAAGCTGATGCTGGGGGGAGTGCATTTGTTGCAGTCACAAGTCAAGCTTATTTAGTGAGGAAATTGTTAAATGCTGAGGCCTCTTGTCAGCATGACACACTGTCCTACTTTCATGGCAGTGATTTACAAACTGCAGCATATAGGAGTCTGTGGAATTCAGCTCACCTTTGGGAACGCTCTGCTTTATGAATGATGTATGAAGGGTAAACTTTCTGAAACACCCCTGTAACTTCATGGGAACCATACCTCCAAAGTCCTTGGGCCAGTGGGTTCTCACTAAGCTTTGTCTTGGGATTTTGTGCCACACTTACCCTTTGGAAAACTCAACTTTTGTCTTGAGTTTCAGTGGACCAATCTGAGTCGAAGAAAAGGGGAGCATGAAGGTACAAGAGGGATTTCCTGCTTTTTAATAGCAATAGGGTTTTCTGCTGGATTCGTATAGGTGGTAGAAACAAAGATATGACTGTGCTGTCCTAGCCATCCCTCCAGCCTTGATGCCTTAAGTTTTAGCTTTCATATTTTCGGATTCTGTGCTGCCTAGGGATGCAGTTCTGAGCCTCATATTAAGTGCTGGTAAGCTCTCTTCACCGAGTAGGGAGACAAAACAAATCCTTTTCCTGCTGGAGACCAAGGACAACTTTCAGCCCAAAAGCATAAACAACGGTGGGCTGAAGGGAGGAACAAGAAGGATGGGACCTCACAACCTGAAGCTGTAATTGGACAATTAAACTCCAATATGCAAATGTACCAATACTTATAAAAATGTAAGACCTCGTGACTGGTGGGCCATTTTGTGACTGTTCTTAGTCCACCCTGGGTGCAGCCCTGGTCAGGCCCTGTCCTGCCCAAGGTAGATCCTGGAGGCCTTTCAATAAATACCACCTTTATCTTCTAACTCTGTCTAGTCTCTGTTTCAGGTCAGCCTTCCAAGGCATCAGCCTTGATTCATCTTGTCCACTAACAGAAAATTCAGGGTTTGAACAACACAGTCAGGTGTTGCCTACTCAGTGTGACTTCTTGGGAACTTACTGAACTGGCCACTGTCAATCCAGGAGGTATTTCTTTGTTACAAAAGCAGAAAGCATCTCTTGTGCATTGACTTCTCGAGAAAAAAAAACTGTTAAATCCCTTGAAATGAATTTTGCATTAGGGCTGGGAGAACGGCATGGGGACTCAGGAAAAGCCCTTTTATCTTATGCTAAACATTTTCTTCTTTGCTGTATTTTACTCCAGTCTCTACTGTGCAGCCCTGAAGGCTGCAAGCCTGAAACTAAACTCCTGAAATGATAAAAACGTAAAGTAAAGTGAAGGTTAATGGTCACTGGCTTTTTTCCCACAGGCTCTGGAAGCCTTGATATGTGGAACACTAACAGAATAGGAAGGCATAAGGCAGTTATATATTGTTGTTCTTGCAGTCAGTGTTGGTACTGTCAAGTGAAACAACACTTCTAAAAAATAACACACCTGCTCTGACAGTTATCCTGGGAAAGCTGCTCTTGGAGACCCTGGGACAAGCGCTGCTGTCTCCATTACACGCTCCCAAACAGAATGGAACCAGCAGAAGGGGCATGTGCCGTGATTCTTCACTGCCCTGTGTTGCTTCAGGGGCATACAAAGAATGGAAAGGTGTTTGCTGAGGTTATCAGACTGCCCTCACCACCCCTTAACTAGGGTTCTGCCAGTACCCTTTTGCAAGCTGCAAGAGGAGCTCTAATGAATTTGCCCATTGGAAAGGAAAATATGGCTTTAGACAACAACTTCTTTTCAGGCATTTTGGGGGGAGGCTCACTGGACAGGTAAATGTAAAGCAGATGAGACCTAACATGTAACCTTTTCCAGAAGGATGCAGGAGTTAGCAGATTACTGGAGACTTCCAGTTATGCTTGGGAAAGATGCACAGGCCGACTTAGTGGAGGTGTTTGACTAGAGGTCCTGAGTTAGGGGAATGAATCAGAGAATCACAGAATGGGTTGTGTTGGAAAGGCCTTGAGGACCATCTTTCCACCCCCCTGCCATGGGCAGGGACACTTTCCACTGAACCAGGCTGCTCACAGCCCTATCCAACCTGGCCTTGAAACAGAGGATCACCTTGGAATGCTGTCAGAAATCACCCGGGGGAATGACCAACTGCTCCAAAAAGGGAAGGATCTGACTCAGATATGGTCAGAGCTGAAACTGAACTGAAGGTGATTAAGTTTCAGGTGTCTGTCCACATGTTTTACCATTATTGGCTAAATGAGCTTTGTAATTTTCACAGCAATTTTTTTAATGCATAACAGAAATAGGGAGGGGCTGTGTTTTCAGACTGATTGACTTTGAGGCATTCCTTTCTTCCAGGCTGTTTTCCAAACAGTTTAATGCCCGTGGACCTTCCCAGATTTGCAAACCCCCTCTTTCTCTGCCTGGCGTTAGCATGCAGCACCACTGCAGTGTGTTAGCAAATGCTACCCAGCAGGTGGATTCCCACAGGATTTCAGTCCTGCTCCATCTACTGCCTGGCACAGGTTTCCATCAGCTCCTGCACTTCACTGGCTACTCTTTCCCTTCAAAGCTGGGAATTCATTCAATAAAATTGGACTTACAGATTTATGCTGGAAAGAGCATGTGACAATCTCTGTGTTTTCTTTGTGTTCGGGATGCAGAGAAGTGGAAGAGGAAGCATTAAATGGTATAAAATGGGCGTTAATTGAAAGAAGGTGCAGATAAGGGGCACAGGCTACAGATATTCAGAAAGAATCTCTAAAAAAAATGAGTGTTTTATTTGAAACCTTTTAAAAAGGGGAAGACTCTTTGTTCCAGGGTGTAGATTGTAAATCTTTGATTAAATCTGAAACAGCCCTATGAAATAGACACGAAGTGCTCTGTGGTGCTGAGGAGAAGAGCTCATGGGTTATCCAGCTGCAGTTCTGAGTCTGTTATAACGGTGCATTTTAATGAGCCCATCAGCCCAAGGAATGCTGGTTTTACACTGCAGCATCCCTGCCTGCCGGGAAAACTGGCCTGTCCATGCACACAGCACTTCTCTTTGCACAGGCCTCTTGAAGTACATTTAAAAAAATCCATTTGGGGGAGATTAATTAATAATTAGGCTAGTGTGGAATTAATCTTAGGCAAATCTGCTTTCTTTTTGCAGTGTTAGGAAGTGTCTCGTCTGTCATATTCATATAGTGACCCAAAAAAGCACTGATACCATTTAATGCTTCCTCTTCCACT
>VYZR01082666.1:13385-24822 GCA_013400675.1 Oxylabes madagascariensis
CAAAGTGGAATAAAAACATCCACTTCTCTTTAAATAAATGTCAACCTGTAGAACCTTAATTAGAAGGGACCTTTAATGTTTTTCAACAATGACCACTTCTAGAAAGTGTAACTTCCTTTGAAATATCCGAAGTACTAAATGGTTCCTGCATGTTTTAATAGAGCTCTCAAAAAGGAGATACAACTCCTGCTTAAAAAATTGATAGTATAGTGTGATTCAGGTTACATATTTGTCTATCTGAAAAGTTATCACGACCACTCAGATCTAAAAATAAGTATTGTAGAAGACTGAATGGATCCAATAATATAGAAAAAATAAATTATGTCTACAACGTGCCTGCTTACTGCTCAATTAAAAAGAAGAGCATTCAGATTTAGAAGAACCTCCAGGTTCAGTGTTAAAGAATGAGAAGTTAAGAGTGGAAGAAGGAGCATGGAGGGGAAAGGCTCCAAACAGTACAAGCGATTTCATCTCAACCCAGGAAGACCAAAAGGAAAAGAATTAAAAGGCTGTGATGAAATTGCAGTCTACCTTTCCCCCAAATGAATCTTTGCTATTTCCTGCAAAACACATGGCAAGTAAATCTGGATTAAAGGAGGATTTCATTGCTCAAATTTCCAATCAGCTCAATTTATGAAAGAAGGTATTGGTTTGTCTTACAGGGAAATAGAAGCATCGCACACATCACACATTTATCTTAGTTGAAATCTCCTTGGATGCTCTGTCTCTGTTAGTCTTCACTCCTGTAGCTTAATTATTTACTGTAATTCTAGCATTTGGCATAGAACCTAAATCTAATCAGGTATCATCCAATTACTGCTTTCAATATTTAACTAAAATTCTGGGGTTTGACCCATTTTTTGCTTTAGCTGATTACTTTGCAAATACCTGATATGCTTTACTGAACAGAATGCAGAAAAAGAGTGCATTACTAAGAAAATTCAAGAAATATACTAGAAGTGGGCTATTCATTAAAAAGAACAAAGGAAAAAACCCCAAAACCCCTGTTAGTGCACAGAAAAACTCAGTAAAATGTGAGAAGACGACAACATGTTTCACTGACAGATACTTCTAAATTGTCAGGCCTCAAGAAGTAAACCAGTTTAGAAGCCAGGTAGATGGACACTCAGTGCAAATTTTGCTCTTAATTTTGTGTGAGTACATCTGCAAGAGAAACCAAGAAAATTGTACTAGTGCAGGATTATGAACACTGAAATGCACAAACCCCAGTAAATTGTATGTCAGGATTGCATCGGTAAAGTCATATTTCTTGCCATCCTTTTTCCCTTCTCATTACTTCCAAATCCTCAGTCCCCAGTCACTCAAGTCTTCAGACTCCAGGTTTTGGCAGGGCTGGAATCTTATAGACAGGCTTCTCTGTCATTCAAAAGTGTGCAGCGCTGTACAAGGAAGTATGAATAGTGACTCTGACCTGTTGCTCGTAGCAATGTCACTGTACATCATCCTACAGGCAAATTAAATAGCTTTGAGTGAAGACAATGTCTAAAAAGCCCTAAATTAATAATTTGGAGATTGAACTATTACAATGCCTTATGGAAAAGCATGTTTCTCCGTGACTTCCAGAAAGAACTGCTGTATCTCTTCTCTACCTGGTCTTACCATACCTATTTCTTAATGGCCTGCCACACTTCATGCAAATGTTCATTGTGATGGCTGATATATCTTATCACACCATATGCATTAATTCTTAGAATAGCCTTCATTCTTCCGACTAATAAAGACCTCATCATGGCAACAAATTTTAGTCATATTTGCCTGGGATGTATCAAGCTGATGATTTATCATTGCAGAGATTCAGGATACAAATCTAATTTGGTGCACTAACATCCATCCATTGTCTCTAGTTTATGACTGAGTGTGAAGCATTTTGATATTCAAAACAAACATAAGCAATAGTCCCGTGATGCTCCTGCTTGACACTACCTTCACTTAACTACTATTTAGATTCCAGTTACACTTTTTTTCTGACAATTACCGCACAGGCAACAAGACCTATAGAATAAAGGTTGGAGAAACAGGCCCTGTACTGCTGGCAATTACCAAACTGCATTTTTATTCCATTTATGAGCACTACGTTTACTCTCAGTAAAACCAGAATTAGCTAAATCAAGGAAGAGTATTATCTTTTGAGCAAGTGCTTAGGTGAAATTCTTCTAGAAACATCCACCTTATACTGTGAACACTCCGATATTGCCAACAGAAATATTAAAAATCTCAAAAAACATCAGTATTTCCACCTTTGGAAATACTGAGGATTAGGCAAGATAATAGATTTTCAGCATTTTCCTTTCAAGGCTTGGGATTGCTTTCATGGTTCTCCAAATTTTCTTTTTAAAATAAGTGTCTGACATGATCTCAACATTCGAGGAACTGTAACTTAAGGTTACCAAATATTTTACTATCGTAATCACAGTGCAGCCAAAACTGCTATCCAGGTATTTTGGTAATATCAGTCACCCATTACTAAAATTAGACAGTTTGATTTCCGCAGTTATTCTACTGTGGAGGCAGGGGGGAGGGGAGAATGGGAGAAAGAGAGGGAGGAACACCATAAAAGTAAAAAATTCTGTACTTCTACTACCTATGGATACTAGTTCCAAGCCTCTCATTGCTTATTCTGTCATGTCACTTATCAGATACATTCTGGACAATCACAAGCAGCTGTAGAACAAAAATATTAATTTTTGATCTGCACTGCAGGTTCCATTCTATCCAATGTAAAATAATAGTGTATAGGATTAATTCTACCCAGTGTGACCTCCTTGGCTGGAGTTTTTGCAGGTCTCCAGCACATTAGCTCTCTCTTATTTCCCTGTTCCTAAGTGGGAGCTGCTAGCAGCAGTTGCTGTAGAATTACTTAGTTGATTCTGTCTAAGGAGCTTAAACTAAGAGTTGAGCAAAGAAAGCAGATTAACAATTTGAACACACACGTAATACACAGACACACACAGGACCAGCAGGACTGCAGGTCAATACGCGGGGTGGAGGAAACGCACTTCAGCCACTCCTGCCCAACAAGACAGGCTTGATTTTCAATGCAAGGCAATTAAACGGCGTGAAGAAGGGGAAGGCAGGAAGATGGGCTGCAGTCACGGGCCGGAGGAGGACCCGGGCACACGGCTCCTCCATCCCGAGCAGCCAGATTAGCACCGGAGGAGCGGCACTCAGCCCGCTCTGCCCGTCACATGCTCCCCGGTGTCGCCTAGCAACAGTAAAGCCCAGAGAAAAAGTTCTCCTCTCTCAACTTCAAATCTGCGTCTGAGACCGACTGAGGGGAGCTTATTGTGCTCCAGACTAAGCATCTGTTTCTTTCTTACAGCCTTCTGCAAATGACTGCATATACCACACGTACGCGAGTATGTCCATGCATAGCTCCCTGCCCCCCGGCCCAAGCTGTCTACGTGCAAGTGCTGCAGCCCCTGCACTGCTCACCAAAAACAACGCTAGGTACAATTTAGTGGTCACCAAATCAGCTCTTGGAATGCAGGTGAACTCTGCTCTGCAAAACCACCCTTGTGGTTATTTCAGTAGCAAGAAAGGGACAAAGATCACAAGAAAAAAAAAATGCAAAAAGTCTGGGGTGATTTTTTTTTTTTTTCCTCATTCACAGCCAGTAATCAGGGCTCACAGAAAAACCTGCCTGCTTACATTTCTGTAAAACCATGAGTTTAGACCGTGGAGTTGCAAAATCTGAAACGTCCCTCAAAATTTAGCCTCATTTGTGTGTTGCTGTCTTACACAACTGGGAAAAAAAAAGTTTGTACAAATCAGAAAAACAATCAAAGGAGGCATCCTAGGATAATTTAAAACCAAGATGAAGTGAAGCTAAAGAGTCGGTGGTGTTTGCAGTATTTTTAAGGTGCTACTTATTTTTTCACAACAGAAATCGACTCCAACAAATGACTCCTGGAAAGAGCCCACTGTCCCCCCTAGCTATTAGAACTCCTTGAATCAGCGCCCATTAACCCTCTACTTTCAGGCACTTGGTCTTTTTTCTTATAAAAGTCCCCGAAGTAGGGATGTGCTCCTTGCGGTGCAATTCCCATTCCGGAGAGGCTGAAGCATAGCGCTTACCTTGGCAACTGCCCTGCATTATGCATGCAGTGAATAATATGAGCAGTTTGCAAGCAGTTGCTGCTCTTTCATCCATCCGATGGTGAGGTCCCATCTGGGCTGGGATGCTCCAGCTTCCTGAGAAGCTGGCTCCTGGACTCCGGGGTGCTGATCTGCACAGCAGCAGCACAAGGAGCCTGGTGTCTTTTTCTTATCCTGCTAGTTGCAGAAGAAAGGCGTGTTCGCCTGTTGAGACATCGCGTTTTCTATAAACTCCCACCCTCCAGACATTGCATAAAGCTCTTTATACCCGGCGGCCCCGGAACCAGCATGAGGGAATCAGGCACTGCTCCAGGCCCTGCAGCCACAAGCTGCCTCTGCCCCTCCTTCCACACTTTGCAGGATAGCCAAGATGCTTCCAAGACCCTGCACTTTGCTGACTTTGTATCAGAGTCCATTGGTGCTGTACGTAACGTGCTCATCTATTTTGAGTAGTTCTCTGAATTGCAGGTGGCAAGTGAAATATGCCACAGGTTTAGTTTCCCAAAGGCATGCTACGAATTCGAAAATGTTTTTTGGTAACTCTGAAAAAAATCCAACATCTACTCACCAATGCAGAGGTAAAGCTTAGAACTTAGTACTTCTCACATAAATACTATGAAAGGAAATCTGTAGGGATGAAACTTACTCTTGCACTTTCTTAGCAGATAAAATCAGTTTGGTAAAGTGCTTTTTTGGCTGTGAATTCTCAAGATATCAGCTGGAGACACCCTCCTTTAGTTCTAACTCTCCAACAGTGTGTGCAACACACAAAGAAATATCTCCTTGCGTTTTACTGCTGCCATTTCAGGAACCATATACCCACTAACAAGGGAAGAGCAGTATGTAGGATCACAGGAAAAAGATAAAGATACCCTAATACTTCAGGCTGGAATGCAGCCTTGGTAAAAAGGACAAACATTCTGTAGGCTTTGCTTGCAGGATCAGAAACATCATATATAATGTGTAAAGTTAAATCATTTTTTTTATATTAGTCAAAAATAAGCTTTCATGTAGAAAATGTACTTATGCCAAGATGTCCTTTCTTCATATGTGTACACACATACACACGCATGTCAACAGTGACTACTGTGCATACATACCATGGGAGAAGGATAGGTCTATTTGTCTTCCAAGACACTCTGTCAGATTAATTTTAATGACTCCATCTTTATAAATACCATCTATCTTTTGTATTAGCCTCATGCCATGCTCATTATACTGCAATGGCTGTTTGCTGATGCTGCAAAAGAACTTAAGCAATATTTCAAACCTTAACTCTTCTTCGTTTTGCCATTCTGCAATTTCAATAAATGGGTAGAGGTGCCTGTATTGTTCCTGCAGAAGTTGCACAGGAACAATTTGCTGCTTATTAGCAGACTGATTTCTCTCCAGGTCTTGTAGGACGCTAATCCCTCTAAACCTTTCCGTAAAGGCTCTCTATCTATCAAGATAGCAAAGGGGGGGTGGGGAGAAAAGATGTGGAGCATAGGCTTTTGCAAGGTTGTGATTTATGCAGGTTCAGGGCTGTTTGGTGTAGTGGTACGACACAGCACCGGGGTCAAGCCACAAGAAACACTGGGGGCAGATCAGAATATTCAATTAGCTTCCTGGCACCTCTGAATCACAAAGAGAGGATAAGATCTCTCCATCACAAGATCCAGAGCTGCCGGGGGAGGGGAGACATGCCCTCTTCAAATCTCCCTCCTCCCTCCCACCCTCTCTCCTTTCACTGTAGGGGAATAGTGCCTGAAACATTCCTTTCTGCACGGAAGGTCTTTTCCTATTGTTGTTTTCTTTGTGTTTCAGTGTTGCCAACTTACTGGAATTCTTGTCGTGGTTTCACAGCAAGGCTCAGGCTGACCAAACGGAACCAGCTGCGTTTGTGTATGGGGCCGCTGCTGCTTTAATCTCCCAACAAGGCCGATGGGGAGGGAAGGAAGGGATCCTCAGAGGGGAGCAAGCAGATCTGCTCTCTACAGATGGGTGCCTGCAAATCCAACACACAGACTGACCCAACTTAATTAGAAGAGGAATTGTTTAAAGCAGTTCACACCCCAGCAACGTGCAGAGGGCAAACAGAGCTTGGGAGCTGCAACCCCAGGCTGGGAGTTACTGTACTCTTCTGTCACTGTATGTTTGAAGTGACCTGGATGCAAGCTTGGGGAGGCACCTACCTGGTTCACTCCCTCACAGCTGGCAGCCAGAAGGTGTGCTCCTGCCCCGTTCACCATCACCATTTCTACACATCTGTATTTCCCATAGGTGAGAGGCTAGAAGGATTCTCCAACATCAATGGCGGAGAGGCTGTTGACAGTGAGCTGAGATGGTGGGTCACGCCCTTCCCACCCACTATTCTTTGCACTCACAAGACAAAATTTACATTTAGAGACTTACAAACTGATAAACCCAGACATTTTACTGATGAATAATAGTAACAAAGGAGCCAGCACAGGACAATGCTATCCTCTGTTTACTTCATCTAAAATTTTCTCCTCTCACTTTAGCATGGCATCTCATCATCCAACTAAAGGGACCCTGTCCTGCTGGACACCATTAAATGGGACTTATTAGAGACCAGAGACTTCAAGATCAGAATAAAACTCCTTGAGGCTTTCCCATAACTACACCCAATAAAATTGCACATGTGGGTGCAACACATCTCTTATTATTTCTGACTGAACTAGACCTAGGGATTTTTTGTTGATTTTGCATGCGTAAGAAGATGTAGACTACATCTGTTAGAAGGTTAGAGGGAAAATACATATGCAATGCTGTTGTTCATTTTACTCTACCTTTGATTCAAAATACAGTTTGGGATGTCTTTGTTTGCCTGGTTTTTAGTGTAAGCAAGCACTCAGAAAAGCAGTTAAAGATGTAATTTAGAACTAACAACAACACTGCTTACTTATTAAAGATACCTGCTAAGCAAAGAAGTTAAAAATTAAAAGGCTTCATTTTTGACCAAGGTTCAGTCTAAATTAGTCTCCAAACTCATGAAGCTCTTCACAGACAGATAGAAACTTCAGGGTTGATGTATGACTAGATAAAGATAGAAAGCTGATGGTTAAGGAAAGTAAAAAGACATATATACATTCACTGTAGGAGAATGTGGGTCAGGTCTGTAAATTTGTCTCTTCTGAACTTCTTGGAGCTAGGACAGTTTACAGGCTAAGGATCTACCCAGTGCATTATCCAATAAAGCTGTAATTGCCATTGGCATTCAGTAATCTTGTGGTCAATCTGTCCTTGGATAAACCCAGGTGTTTCCACGTAGAAAACATTCTAAGTTACAAGCTGTGTTTCCAATTTCACATTTAAAGTTTAATCATTAAATCCTATGCCTTTATCACGACAAGCTTTTTTTGTTATTTTTGTGTAATCATACAAAATCAAGGTTTCATTTTAAACATACTAAAGCTATGCTCAGTTTTTGTTAAAACACTGGTAATGACAAGTCATATAAATCTAAACTAAAGGTTGTCTCTCTGACTGGGTAATAATATTAGTACCCAACAGCAGCAATTAACTCTTCAGATGTCATCCATCTTTGCTGTTCTACAATCTAAAGTGTCCCATTCTTTAACTGAACCTTAGTTTTACAGCAAGCAACAATGTGTGGGTGTGTGAGTGTGTGTGTTAGAGGCTTTCTTTCTTAACAGGCTATTAATGGCAGGAGGGTCTCTAAAGAGATACTATTTTTGAGACATTTCCTTCACCTAAGGCCCACTTCAGTTTGCATCAAAGCCATCAGACTTCAGGGAGAGCAGATTTAGCTGTTTTCATGGCGATCCACAGTAGCAATGTTATTTGGACTACACCATTTATTTTTTCCAAATACATGTGTTGTGAGCAGAAGTTTCCTTAAGATGTCATGTTTTAGCGAACATGCATCTTGTACAAAGAACCAGTATTAATTTCAACTCTACAACACATGAAAAAAACCCAAACAAACAGACAATAGCCCCAAGTTCACCAAGTTTCTTATATAAGCCACATCACATTTCACAGTATCTAAAACCATGAAAATTATTCGCCAGGGAAGTATTTTCTTCCAACAATTTAAAGAAAAAAAAAATCCATCTAATCACAAACTAACAAAAAGTGAGCCTTAGTTGATATAATTCCCAAACATCTAATGCATATTTGTAACTAAAGTACAGATTTCCAGAAGACTGGATCAAAGGTGGGTCTCCAGACCACATGAATGCGAGAAACATTAAGCTGAGGAGATGTGAATTGGTCCAGAACAGAAATCAGAGTCAGAATTGCACAATGCAGCTAGCACTGTGGCCAAAAGTTTCCTCAAGGTCTTCTGGTTAGTGACATATTACAACTTCTCTCTTTCAACTTGGAATTATATATTACTGCATCCTGGAACAAGAAGCAGGAACATGGGAACCATGTGCTTTTTGGTAACTGCCACTGAACAAGTGAGACTAGTGGAGAGACAGTCAGTAAAGGAGCTTGCAAAACACCCCAGCTGTATTTCATCTGCAGAAATGGGCCTGTGGTGGAGTTTAACAGTAACCATGTAGATATGAGAGAGGTTTTCTTATTTACCTGGAAGGCAGAAGAAAGTGGAGAAAGATTAAACAGACTGCAGTTTGTCCTCTCCAGTTGTCCTTTGGTCAGCACTGTCTGGTCCACCCTGGATGTCCCTGTGCCCCATCCTGGAAGCACAGTTACGAAGTAAGGGCAACTATGCTCCACTTCAGCTGCATCTCTAACTACCAAAGATCTTGGTACTTGCCTTACTGCAAAAAGATTTCTTTGGCACTTTCTCTGTCTCTAAGGAACAAAGGTCCTCATTTTTTGCTCCAATTCACTGGCCCTTCGGTGCTATTCTGCCCTGTAAGGAAGCAACAAATGGGATTTGTCCTTGAAAAGGAATGGGAGGTAAAGAAACAATTGCAAATTACTTATGATCTAAAAACTTTTTAGGGTATTAACAAGGAAAATAGGATAGGCTGGAATAACTCTGAATCTCCTTTACTCTTTTCATTGGTTTACTTTCCTATTAATGACAGATACGAGGTCTGTTCAGGACAAACACCTTTGTAACTGGGACTCATACTACAAATGGTTAGGTCTCATTCCTCCAACAGCTAGCATGAAATGCTTGAGGGATCACAAAAGCAGTCAGTCAAAAGACCTGAGAAAAGATAACTAATAAGACTCCAGTGTATTAATTAGAATTCCAGGCTAAATCTAGGGTAATAACAGTAAACAAATGAGAACATGGTTTAACAGTATAGGGATTGCAGTTGACAGATTCTCAGAGTTTTGATATGTATTACAGAACATCAATGTTCAGTACTGCTCACTCAATAAAAAAAAGTTGAAAATATGGCCTAACTCTGAATTTATTGAACAAGCCTCCATGCTTATTGAAAAAGAGAACTAGACATCAATAGGCCTATTAAACACCATCTAAGAACAAAGTTACTGAGTGTATGATGAAAGTATAGCTACCCCGCAACACCCTGTGAATGACAACCACTGATTTGTGGTCTACCAGAGATATTTGTAGTATAAATTATTTTTTATGTTAAATTAAATGGAAAAACATGAAGAAAATTATAGCTCAGGATAAGCCACACTAGTAATTCTTAACTGATTGCTAAGGAACAACACCCAAAATATTTGGTTTGAAAATAGCACCTGATTCAGTCAACCCGTAAAACTACTTTGACAAGAAGAGACCAAACTCATGAATGCATGAGGTCAAAAGGATTACAATAATTAAAAAAACCCAACCTCTCTCCTCCTTGGGGGACTTGTTCACAGGAATGAGATATAGGACAGTTCAGTGAGCACAAACTTTGGTAAGCACAGTGACTGGCTTGACTAGTCCACCCTTCCCCCTTTATCCACTTTCCCTCAGAGCTGCAGCACAGCTATTCCCAGTCCCTTTTGTCCCCTCAGTCAGCAGAGCCTTTGGGGAGCACTGGGGGCTGTGCCCACTGCACAGCACAGCCCCACAAATGCACCACAGCGCGGCAGGCAGCAGTGGGGAAACAACATCCTCAAAGCAACTGCACTGCTCGTGCCAGCATCTCAACAGGTTGTACCTTAGTAGCCAGGAGGAGCAGGATAGCATGCCTGGAGAAGCTACATCCACCTAAGCTACCATAAAAAAGAGTGTTTAATGTCATTTTTATAGTCACTTCACAGAATACAAAATTGTGAGGTAGAAGTTTGTCATCAAAAATAGCTTGATGGTGTGATTTGTACTTTGCAAGATAGCTAATTTATTTCTTCCTTCCTTTCAGCATAATTTTTGCATTCAGAAATTTTTATTGTATAATCCAGTTTCAATATTTAAGATTTTTCCTAATTAGGATACATCTTGGCACAGTAAAGGCTACCTCCTGTTGCTTTACTTTTGTTTTGAATACATGGTGATCAGCATTATGAAGGATATCTCAAAAGCCACATGGAAGTTACTTTTCTAGTAAGAAAAGAAACTTTTAAGACATTTCAGATATGCAACACTTGAATTTCTAGTGCGGCTGTCTGGTAGCATAAGCTGAAGAGCATAATTCAAGAAACTGAAACACATTCTTGACTGCTTTTGCCTAAATTCTCACTGGAACAGTAGCTTGTGAGTTCTAAAAGTATGTATGAGAACAGCTAAGCAATATACCCATGGTAATTAACAATGTCCTAAAATGCTTTAAGGGGGTTGTTTATTGGGGTTTTTTTCTTTAAGATAAATAATTGTGCTAAAGTGTCATTGCAAGCCAGAGCCAGAAGCTATTAAAAGGAAATAGGAAGTTACATACCACATCCCCTAGTATTAAAACTTCTTTGCTCCTTAAGAGCTACTTTAGTACTTAGCCTTCTAGAAAAACTGAAGCTATGTCACTTTGTGTCAGACACTTTAAGAGATACTAATGAAAATGCCTTTGGTCCTCATAATCCTCTGTGGCTGATTAGGTACAGTAGAAGAAGTTGTTTCATTAATTTGAAGGCCATTAGCTTGAGCCCTCATATTGACCTGAAAGTAATGTTTTATTCATATTGTAGTGTTGTAGTCAAAACTCCAGAAATAATTAAAAGGACAAGCCTCAAACCTTAGACCTTTGATTTATGAAGCTGGATACCCGGTTAATTATTGCATGATGAAAAAAGGGGAACAGGGAGCCAGAAGTCCTGATATGTTACTATTGCCATCTTCCTGTGAAAAACTGATGGGTAATCAAATACATATCAATAAGTATGCCTTCAATTCCACAAACACTCCAATTATTTCCACAGGTCACAGTAAAAAAAAAAAAAAAAAAAAAAAGGGGAAAATAAGTTTAAATTAAGGAAATTA
>VYZR01082666.1:24831-42824 GCA_013400675.1 Oxylabes madagascariensis
AAAAGGTGGACATTAGGTTAAATTCAGGCAATTCAGGCTCCATTAGACTTTGGAGGCAAAAGTCCAGCTAAGATTCATCAACAGTCAGTGGATAGCTACCCATAGCCATTATTCGAATGAAACACAAGATGCCTGGATCTAGTACAGAAATAAAAGAGAGCATTTTTCAATAAAAAATAACAAAAACCTATGCCTGACTTTAGAAATTAGTTTTCTAGTTGTCCTAAATATAAGCAGGAACTCACTGTAGTCAACAATGAGTTCTTCCAGTCAACCTTCCAAATAATCATTCCCCTGAACTTTTATTAGCTGTTGTTTGAGTGGTGTTCAAGGCTTGATACCTTTTGAATGTAATGAAATGATTCAGCCTGAAGTGCAAAGGCACATACATATGAATGGTGAAGTTTGAAAAAAAAAATTTGTTAAAAATCTGTCATCATCCAACAGGCAGATAGTGATATTAAGAAATATTGAAATAAATACTAGTGAATAGAAAGTCTGCTGATCTGTCTTTACCTTTTCCAGAAGAATTGTGTATCTCTCTCTTTATATCCAGCAATCAAAGAAATGTAGTGAAAATTCAAGACAAAGATTTATGCCCTCTGTAATCAACACAGGCATCCCACACCATCCTTGCAGTATGATTTAGTCATATCTGTTCCTTTATGCACCTCGTTGCCAACAGTCACTGTGGATTCCACTTGCTTGGGCTTTGACAAGTCTCATAAGTGTGGCAATACATTATCTTTAGATGAGCTTTTTCATATTTTAAATCAACTGAGATAAGTGAGCTTCAATGAAACTTACAGAACACATTCAAAATATGTGAAATTCTTCTCATATTTAACTGTCATTCAACTTTTCCATGTCATCAGACTACAACTGCTTCAAATACTGAAGCACTGACTACAATCAGCAGAGATTCAAATATAGAGTGTTAGTGTCAGCACTCTTCCATTTCTGCACCAAAGTCTTTTTCATAAAAGAGAATATTAAACCTAAATTTTGCACTCAGAGCTACAGCACCAAGAATCATTTACTGTTCTCTTAATGGACATCATGGTCTTCCCTTTATTTCTGTTGCTATACTTGCACTTATCCCAGTATGGACCACATATTCTTCTACATTGCTCTTTCCTTTTCCTTCATACCCAGTATATTGTGGTCCTCCATATTTCATTGCAGGCATTAATCTGCTTCTTTAAAGATTAAGTTACAAGAGACAGCAAAGAGGAAAGCAAGCAAACCCAATATAATCAATATATGCAAAGTCCTTACTACTCCTCTTACAGCAATTGCTTTTTATGTGAACTGACATATTGATCAAGTTGCAGTAGGAGATACAAGGTCTGATTCACAGCTATGAAACTGCTGGTTTGAACTAACTTACCAGTATAAGAAAAACCATACAAACTGAATATAGTTTAAGATCACCAGAGCACATCTTACTCCAGCACACAACTAGAATACATACCAGAGAGATTTGAAGGTACAACACTATAACCTCTGTATTTTCCTACTTCACTGGGATCCCTGGAAACTATGTATGAGATACAACATTTCATTGACTACTTACCATGCCTGTGATGTTTAAATCCCCATAAACCAGGATTAGGAAGGGACAAAAGGTACTTTAAAGACACCTGTCATTATCTTACGCTCATCCTGAGTTAAACACAGTGAAAGACTAGGGATTTGTGGGCAGTTTTCCATTTTGGTTTGACCTTTAGGTTTTAACAGTATAAGGTTATATTAGAAGAAAGCTATGCAAAATATCATTCTCTCTGGGATTCACTTAAGGGCTAGAATAAAAGAATAAAGGATTTTCCATGTTCTGGAATACCAGAAAGGACCATTATTATTTTGGAGATTACAAAACGTGTCAAAAATGACTGATTTCCACAAAGACATAATCGTACTCCATGCCCTCAGTCACATGCTGCAGTGGAGGCCCTTTTTTTTTTCCTCCAGGGAAAAGGTAGTTTCTCTTGGGTCACATTTCCAAAAAGGAAATGTGCTAAAGGATCTATTATCTATGCTCATGTTTCACTATTTCTAAATATAGAAGGCATAGGGATATTTCAAATAAAGTTTTTCCTTAAAACCTACCATCTAGAAGCCTAATCATATTTTTTACAGTGTTCCATCCAATTAACTCTTCATTCTAATTGAACCTTTGTGTGCCACTATCAAATGAGCATGTAAAGTTATTCTCTTAATTTTTATTACTGAGGCCTGAATAATAATTGCACTGGAACCAGTATATTTCCAGTATTTTTATGTAGTCTAGATATTAAACTTTGATTTTTTTTATGTATGGACATGCACAGCTTCTAAATACAAACTGTAAATATTATCTCTCTATGGGGAGAAACACAGTAATATATTAACTAATGTTTGCAACATACTTACACAGATTTATGATAAAACCATTCTGCTATCATAGCAATTGCTAGCTAACTAAGTTCCATCTACTGCTTTCAAAACTTCAAAAGCTGGTACTACATTTTAAAGAACTATTAGCAATGTCTAAAAACCAGATGAGCATTTGTAGAGTAGGAAAATCCAGTTCAAACACTAAGATTTAATTCTGGTATCAAATCACCAATAGGTAACTAGGTTCCAAGATACAAGATGATTGGTGTGATTTACAGGGACTATGAGAGTCAGAAACCCTTCAGCCCTTCCTTCCTCTTGCTTCCTCTCTTCCATGGCATTCCCCTCCCAGCTACTGAGTAGTGCTCAACTGTAAGCAGCTCTTCAAATGTGCATTATGGCTACAGACAACCCAGGACCACAGCTATATTCCATGCAGTTTAATTGAAAATATCTTCATTGGGTTCAATTCATTGTGTATTTGTGAAGAACAAGAGCAGGTAAGATGTTGGCTCAGAATGCAAGTTCAATTGTATCAGTACATTTTACAGAAAAGAGCATAGAACTAATCCAGTGATTTGGGGAGAGGAGTAAGGAAGAAGAAAAAAATGTGGGTGCATCTTCCAGTGTTTCCAGCACAAGCTACTCTCCCACATATGGTCTGAATGCGCTATATATAGCATAGAGACTCTTATACCAGATTCTTAAACAGAAGTTTGGCCCTTGGTTTAAACACCTACAGGAATAAAGCATTTGATAGATTTTTGATACATTGCTAGCAGGCATGCTTGCAGAAGCACAATATCAGCTGGCACCAGGTATTAAGCCTTTTGTACAAAAAAGTTCAATATTTTTAGGGACTTCATCACGCTATTCCTCTTGTAAGCATCCTTGTTACTCATCGTTCATTTTAGAATCCAATCACAGAATGGAGAGGCCAAAAATAAATGCAAATTTATATAAGCATTTTGAATACACTAAATATTGGTTTAGTGGGTTTACCCTAGAAGATAATAAAATATTGCCACTCAGTTTCACCATTTTGATATTTGTGTCTTCATTCCCCTATCTGCCAAACAAAGCAGAGATTGTAACTCCTGTCACTTATTTTCTTAAACTAAAATAATAACCCCCACCACCACCACCATTAGTGAGGAGGATCAGAGGTAAAGTTTTCCAGGGGACATTATAATTTACATTTTCAGACTACTTAAGTTTGCAACTTAAGCCAGTTTAAACTAATTATCAGTTTAAATAAACCAGAACTAAATTCAACAATCTGGAAGAAACTCTCAAATTTTGGTTTGCAGCTCTTTTAAAATTTGAGTTACACAATTTTCCACAGAGGATGAATGATAAAAAGGAGTCAACAGAATCTTTTCTATCAACTCAAATGCAACATCAAAAAAGAGCTCAGTTTCACACACACATTTGTCAAATGAGCTCTATTTTCTTTGAATTTGCATTTGTGTACATGTTAGAGGCAGACTCAAATTCTGCAGCTATAGTCTGCTCTTTTTCTCAGCAAATTTCTCCAGGTGAAAAAGTGGGAGATGGTTGGAAGGAAGCCTGGTTCTTTTAATCTTATCTAAGCAGTCCTGAAAGGAGTTGCAGCTGAAGAAAAGGGATGTTGAGTCACATGCCTTTTCTCCCTTAGAGTTTGTATTGTGTGTGGGGAATGATCCCATTTCTGTAACACCAATTTTAAGCTACTGCAATTTCAGCATCTTTACAGGAGATGTTCCTGATATACACAAATATGAAGAGAACTAGACATAGTCATAGCACTTAACTGTGGCAGTAAAATTAGGACTACCATCTACTGCTACTGCAATGCCATGTTAAAAAANAAAAAAAAAAAAAAAAAAAAAAAAAGAAAGAAAGAAAGAAAGAAAGAAGCCATGCTTTGCCTTTGAAATGATCTTTACTTGGGCTGCCTCTGGCTAAAACAATTCAAGGGGAGGAGATGAAATTTTTCCTCATCTCTGAGGTGACATTTAACAGACCTGGGAAACAGACATCAGCTGTGATGATCTACTCAGGAAGGGCTATGCCATGAATGACTTCTAAAAGCAAATAAAATAGTAATGCATTCAGTACATTTAAAGTCTGATTCTTTGACAAAGGACTTCTTCCTTCTTGACTTTATCTTCTTCAAAGGGCTGAGATGGACCAAATACCTGACACAGTGAAGACTGCAGCAAAGAAACACAGTACTCAAAGAACGCTACTTCAAAATCCTTGTAAACTGCAAATTCCTCCTGCTTGCATTTGACAAAGTAACTCTGAACCATGCACAGCATGCTTCATAATATACAATGATTAGAACCAGGAGCAAGCATTTACATTTGAGGCAACATCACTTTTTTTCCCTTCAAATTATTTAAAAATCCTTCCACTAGAACTGCATATATTTAGAGTGGGGTAAGAAGTTCAACTCCAGGCTAGAGTTCTCAAGTGGTTCTCAAGCCAAGGAGGCAAAAAGGTCTAAGATCCACTGTTTTGCACCACAGCACAGGTAACAGGCAGGTTGTTTGTGTAAATGGTTGCTGCTTTGTCTAGGTCAGGCTCCATGGACATGCAGAAAAAAAAAAAAGCACTGCTGTTTGCTAACCTTACTGCATCATCCATCATGTCCCAGTTCCCAGAACCGTCATCCCAGGACTCAGCAACCTCTTCAGGTATGCAGTAGTTGTCACTATATAACTCATGGAAGCAAGTTTGAACCATATTTCGAGCAGTTCTGTCCCACAGTGCTCCCAGCATCTCTAATGTCTACAAAACACTGTGAAATAATTAAAGATGCTCCACAACAAAATGTCACTAATCGGTAAATTAAATTGAGTCCACATATCCACATAAAAAAATGTCTAGAACAAAAAAAAGGCATGAAGATGCTTCAGGATCCTGCTCACAGGCACTAGGTCTTTCAATGTTCTCATATGCAGCTAGCATGTATTTGAAGTTCTCAGCTCAACATACCGTCTCAAGAATATGAGCATCACAAAACGAAGAAGTTTCTTAACTTTAACCAGAAGGAATATTCCTTACCAGTTATGATACTTTCATCAGCACTATCACCACATTCTTGAAAAGTTTTATCAGGGAAAAAAGATTTCCTGAAAATGTGAGCTATAAATGCAGTTAATTAAAAGAAGTAGGGAAGGAACAGACCTTTGGATCCAGAAAAAGAGAGAAAAGATAAGCTTGTAATTTGCTCACTTTGGAAAGCTTCTTAAATGAATTTCATTTAACTAGAATCACATCTTTACACATTCCTTTGAATTTTATTACTCTTTTCTGAAGGTCTTCATACTCTGAGATGATCCAAAACAAAACTCATTTTAACCACTAAAACATTACAGAATATTAATAGTCACAAACAGAACGTGGCAAAACTAATTTACTACTATTTGATGCTCTGTAAGTAATGTTTTATTTCCCTGTCTGTCAGGTGAAGATATGATTAACATAAGGAAATGCAATATAGCCTTAGACAGGTATTGTGTATGTGTGTATCCAAAGCTCAGTAAAAAATACCTCTGTGAAGAGCGTGTAGAAATCTATTGTTAAAAAATCCACTTTATTTTCCACAGTATAGAAAAACTGAAGATTTTCAAGGGGTTTTCAGAAAAGAAGGCTGAAGGTCCATCACATTACAATAACGCTAAAAAGGTCTAAGTTCTTATAAAAAGGAAAAGTACATGCAAAGGGCAGCAATATACTAAGCAGCCTAGGTTACCTAACAAACTCTCTCAGTCATTGCAATAGGCGAGGCTATGCATACAAGACATCTTTTCTGTGTCTCCCTCGTTCTCTACTTCAAGGACACCTCTGGTAGACCACACCACATTACCGGCCAGGTAAGAGGATAAATCAGCTATTCCCATCCTGCTATTTCTAATCCATAGGTAATGCACAACACCCGAACAGACCATTCAAAACAAAAACTATAAAACCACTTACTATACTACGTGTTTAGCACTGTTACTCCTACATGACGTCATTTTCCTGACGTTTTAAAGAAAGCTGTTAGCTGTAGTACTGCTATTAATAGCTTTGCTCTGTCAGGCATCTTTCAGTCAACCTGAGCAGTCAGCAACAGCCATGCAACTTTCAAACGTGAATCAGGGCTGACACCCCGTGGACATACCTTGTAATTGATTTTTTTTTTTTTTTTTAACCTGATGTTTCAAGAACTGAGATTTTCACACTGAGATTCTAGTCCAGACCTTCAGGACCCCTCTGAAAAACATTTGAAAAGATGCAATTGTCCAATAACATACATAAGACAAAAATAAATCAGCTGAAAACTCACATTATATATAAAATTACTTGTTTTCTTAAAAGCCTCTAATAAGTCAGATGTTTTGTAGCACTACACACAAGCATTTAACAAGTTAAGAATTCTGCAAGCTTTAAAAATTTAAAGAGTCTAGTCCCACCTCTCTAATCGTTACAGTTAATATATGATAATACCATAAACAGAGTAGAAAGATGTTTTGATATTAAAGCTTTGTGGTAGGCAAACTACTTCAGAAATGGATATCTATTTTCTGTATTTCCACATAATCCTTTCCACATGCATTACAAACTGTAAGTATGGTATTAGATTCAAGTATTAGGGATTATTTAGAAACTACAGTGTTAATCCACACTTCTAGCCATTGAATTTCAATTTAACACCAAGGGAAGTAATTTTTTGTGGAAGTAGAATACACAACACATGTAAAATGACCCCCATACATTAAAAAATAAGTTCTCTGTCTGTGTCTCTTGCTTCATTTATGTCAAAAGCATCAATACTGTCACAGATAAGTCGATTTTGATTGGGGGAGTATCATTAAATCTAACAGAGAGATAGGTATGCTATGCACATGTTTGCGAAATACTGCCAAACATTAAAGTTTACATTATTCTCCCTCAAAGACACCAGCTATTATGATTTTGTACATGCACGGTTCCTAAAGGAACCAATACTTATCTTTCCTTCGAAAATACGTTGTACTGCACTGAATGTGTCATACAGCTTTTGTGAATACTTAAGCATTTAAATACACAGCGCACTTCCCTCAGCTTCACGCTGCAGACTCCCGAGTATTCCCTCACTCCTGCAGAGTATTTTATGGCTATCTCAGATGCCTTAGCAACTTTGTAAGTCAACTGCAGTAGGAACCACGTCTGTACTTCAGAAAGCCACTAGCCATTTTTGTCCTTCACGCTATTTATTGTCTCAACTCCAGGGAAGGCATTCCTCCCAGGTTAAATGGACTTCAGCCTTCTGAGTTCAGGAGGCCTTTACAGTAGCTGTGGGTAGGAGCCAAGCCGGTTGCGCTCGGGAGAGGAGCTGGCTGCTTGTACGCAGAGGTGCTGCAGCAGTTTCAGCTCTGCGCTCCAGCTTAGCCCAGCTGGCGATCAAACGCTGCCTCCGACAAACCGCAGGAGCCGACCCCGCCAGCGCGGAGCCGGCCAGGCACGGCCGGCCCCCGCCCCGGGCCGGCCCGCTCGCTTCGCTTGGCAGCTCCACCGCAATTCAGCTTCCACCAAGCGTCATTTCATCACCTCCGTATCTTAAAGCGCCTTCTTAACCACCTTCTGCTGAAAAGCAAAATTCAGCAGGCTTATGGTGCTGCACATGTTTAAGTATAAAGATGATTAAACACAGCCTACTGCCGTCAGTTGTATCTGCGCAACGATATTCAATAATAACTGCATATCTTTAAGCTCTTAACTCACCAAAACATACTACGGACTCCCACAGCTAATGTGTGCCTACACATAAAAACCCATATCTATAGGCTGTGCTACTGGCAAACCAAAAGGAAAGAGCTGTTTGAACACCATAAAAATTAATAGAGCTCCTCTTAGCACAATTCCACAAAAATGCCATTTACATTCTACAAGTTTTCATTAGAAAGCATACAATAGTTTGCATTGGAAGGGACCTTTAAAAGTGCCCTAGTCCAACTCCCCTGCAGTGCACAGGGATACCTTTAACCAGATCAGGTTGTTCAAAGTTCCATCCAACCTCCACTGAGTGTTTTCCGGGCATGATATATCTACCACCTCTTTGAACAACCTGGTCCAGTGTTTTATCATCCTCATTGCAAAGAACGTCTTCCTTATATCTAATCTACCCTCTTTTAGTCTAAAACCATTACCCCTTGTCCCATTACAACAGGCCCTGCTAAAAAGTCTGTGCTCACCTTTCTCATAGGTCCTCTTCAAGTTCTGAAAGGCCACCATGAGGTCTCCCTTGAGCCTGCTCTTCTCCAGACTGAACAACTTCAACTCTCTCAGCCTTTAAACATATGCTTATATATACCTTTTTTTAAACCTCTGAATGAGGTAGAGGTTTACAAGTTTATATGTGCAAAGACCTACCCCTGCCTCCACCAGCGCAGCATTTCACCACAAGCAAATGCTGCATAATAGGGCTGATATTTCACTGAGGACTCTCTGAGGGGTTTGTGAAGAGCTGTAGGTACCCACTGACATTGAGATACCTACCAGCATTCATGATGACCTGTAAATAATGGCACCAATTCTGTCAGGAGCAGCAGACCAGCTGCATCTCCAGGGCAGGGGGAACAGGGAATCCCAAATAGGACAGCAGAGCTGGGCTTCTCATCCTATTGCCCACAGCAAGGGAGATGGGCTGGGAGCAGCCCCTAGCCCAGGGTATCAGGCACCAGTATGGGACAGGACAGTGTGGGACACCAGCATACCCAGACAGGGCTGTGGTAGAGCCAGTGACCCACCTGCCCTTGCAGCACTACAGGCAAAGCTGCTGGCCTCAGGCTGAGCTGAAATGGAGCCCTCAGGTGCCAGGGGTATGGGTGGGGGTGTCGGCTGAGGCTGGTCAGGATCATTAAAGGCTCTGAGAGCTAGTTTACAAGCACAATTACTGCTCTGGGCTCAGAGGCTAATGTGTATTACAAACAGTTTAAAAATAGGTCAAAAGATTAAATTCTAATATTCCTGCAAGTTTAGAGTTATATTGACAACAATGGTTGTAAGATAAAGGTGTGCCTCTTTACAACAGTGTAAATAATCACCTCTCTGAAAGACAAAATCTATTCCCAGCATGAAAAGGATCACAACTTTCGAACTGTATAGAACATGACTTTTTCTACCAAATCTCTGTCATTTGCTAATACAGTGTACTACATACAGCAACATGCTTTAACTAGCTGATTATATTTCCAGCAGAGTTATTCCTCTTAAAGTTATTGGAAAACATCTTCTCAAAATGTGCTAGGTGAGATTAATGCATCTGGTGTTTATTGCACCTTCCTTAAAAATAAAAGCTTCCACTCCTTAAAAATGTAATCACTGTATTTTTAAAAGAGTTTTGTATTGCTAATTACAGTTATCAACATGAAAATCAGGCAGGTGGAAGAAAATAATTATGCAAAGTGTACTGTACAATAAAAAGCAAATGATGTGTAACAGCAAGTTCAAAATAATTACTTGTCAAATATATTTTCATTGGCATCAGTGTAGCAAATAAAATTAAATCTTTAAGAAATTAATTTTAGAAGTATTTTTGATCTAGTTAAATGTTCATGTTTGTACCATCAAATGTTAAGTCAAATATTTAGTATGTTAAAACTGTAGCTGTTATTAGCATGCTTTCATTTTCTTGTTAGGCTAAATGCTTCAAATACTTTTGAAAATAACTAGCTTATGTATAGGTATGCTTACATATTTAGGCTGTAACATAAAAAATATCTCTTGGTGAGGGAAACTGAAAATGAAAGGAGAATTATTAGAATGAAAGTAGAAATAAACAAATACCTTAAAAACAAAACAAAACAAAAGCTTTGCTACTGACTGTTACTGCATGCAGATTATGAGTATTTACTCACCACCAAAATGCTCAGAGTGAGTTTTTGGCTGTATTTTCTCTAGATAAAATAGGATAAACAGAAAAGTACTGAAGACAGCCTCCTCCCTTTTATGCCTTGTTAGAGTCTTTTTCTTGCTGCACCTCCTGAAAAACATTGCAGAAGAGCAGTATTAAAAAAGAGAAAAATGGAGAGCCACATTCATACCAGCTGCTAAGGAAAAAGACATGTTTACTACTCCAGTCTCAAAGAATCATTAAAATCTGTTGGGAGCTATACAAAGAGCATATTTCTGCCATCAAAGTCTTTGCTTACAGCATTTTCTGTGACAGTGGGTTCAGAGGAAAACAGCTGATTTGCTTTGATCAGCTCTTTCAGACTACGTGCTCAAGACCTGTACCAAAAAGCAAAGACAAAATTCTGATTTTGCTGGAATCGATAGTTCTGAAACTGCCATAGTGTACACCAAGATTTCATTACTGGTTTTTATAAGGCTGTGCCATTAGATGATCATTTTCCATATAGAAAAAACAGGTGAAGTTGCAGAATATAAGTCCATATTAAAAAAAATTAAACTGTAGCCTCAAGATTTGACAAACAGAAGTCAATTTGTCAAGACTTAACCATGCTTAACTGACTGCTCAGTTGGATCCTGGGCTGTCCAATTCACTAGAACACATTTTGTAGCCAAAAGGTGAAATACAAGTTTTTATTTTATCTTTCTTGAGATACCATCCTCATTACAGTTCTGATTTTTAAAAAATTTCTTGTTCAATTACTTCAAGTATTTGAACTTCTGAACTTTTCTTCTCAAAATTTGCATATGTGATACAACTTACAGGACAGTGAACCACATTCTTAATAACATTGCTCTTTAGTATCAGGATTCAAAATACTGTAAATTATGTGCTTTCATTATTTTACAAGTTCAAGTCAGATAGGTTTTTGTTTCTTCTGTTCACTTTGGTCATTTACTGACAAGTATAACATAATGGAACAAATACTCTTGAAATACCATTACATCATGAGGCAGTCAGGTTAAATGGTCGAGACTATCTTGAGGCCAGGAAACACCAGAAGAAGTTTGTGTGAAGTGTGCATATTTTTAACAGTTCACAGCAGACTTGATGTGTAAATTATTCACACTGAGGTAGCAAAAAAATGCAAACATATTTCAGGAACATCATGTCAAGCTCTTTGGGACCCAAAAAATTACCATCAGAATAGAGGAAAATCAAAGGCATGGTCTGTCTGCTTCATGCTGTTCCCACAAACTGGCCTCCTCAGTGGTTCAGTATTCCTTTAGCATATGGAAATTTTCAGTTGGTATTTTGCCTGCTATGCTGGCTCATGATTACTCCATATCCAGTGATGTTGCAGGCTTGTAGGACAGCCAAAGGGCTAATCAAGACTCTATCACGTTCTAGTGACATGATATCATGCTAGAAGACATTAGTTACTCTATCTTCAGAGAAATTACTCAAGGCTTCTCAATAACTTATTGACTTTCGTTAAACAGTCACGGTTGAGCCAGACCAGGCTCAAGAGTCTTTGTAAAGGAGGTACCCACAGGCAGAAGGGAGAGACAGATGAAGAAGAGAGCTCTGGGAAAGAAGTTTGGAACTGACAGGTTTGCTGCTACTTCTGCCCATTAGGAAGCAATAGTGAGGGCTGTTGCTGACACAAGAGGTCATGCTACACCACAGCAAGTGCCATCTAAGCCCCAGTTCTTCATTCAGTGTCTCTTCAAAGTGCCCTTGCTACCTCATGTGGCTCTTAAGCTGTCACCACCTATGTAGTGGTAATGCCACCAACAAAGGTGTATAAATATCACTTTTTTTTTTTTGCTTTCCTAAAAGTGCTTAAACACACTCCAAAAAGATCTTGCAGATCTTTCTTCATGATGCCTTTCCTCATGGTTCTAAAATGATAAGGAATTCCCTTTGATTGAGTATAACCTATTTAGATGTGGTTTTAAATAGCTCTCATGTACCCCTCTATTCTTTGAAAAAAAGTATTAGACCTCATTTCAAAGATTTGAAATACTGAGATCAGACAGCTAAGAACTCTTGGATTTCAAACAGTGATGGAAAAAATCCAGAGATCTGAATGTGCAGCTGTATCTGTGATCTCAGCTTCAGTTGGGGCAATCATAACATAGCCTTATATTCATGTCAGTCTTTAACTCCTGCAAAGATTACCAGTCTTAATGTTGGAAGCATATATGAGGTAAGATAGCTAGGCCCAGCTTAGTCAACAGAAGTCCGTAGTGTCATCTCCAAGAGATGTAAAAGGTACTTAAATATGTTTAAATATGAGTGGAATGGAAATGCAATTAATTGTGTGCTGAAGCATCCGATGTCAAGATTCCTCAACAAAAAATACAACACTTTTTTACTCCTTTACAAAAAAAATTAAATTTCAGCAATAAATTTGTAACACTTAAATGACAGCATGAATGTTCCCTAGCATAGGTTTTAAGGCATTTATTTTATTTTAAAAATACATACAGTATAATGCTATTAAAATATTAAATAAGCACTTAGTAAAGTTTGTGGTAAATGAGGCAAGAAGTCTTGCTGTTGATTTTTATTTTTAAGAGTTATCTCAGATATATCAGGACATACATGTTTTATTGGTATCATTGAGGTTTTGATAAGCTGTCACTATAAGAATGGTGCAGGTATTGAGAACTTCACAAGTTCAGAAGACTGCAAGTCTAGAAGTATACTGTATTATGTCACACAGTTGGAATTCTGGACAGAATAATACCATGCAAACAGGTATAAAAACATGGTGGCCTCACTGAGCTTTTAAAGTTGCACCTGGTCAAGAAAAAAAGAGAAAAAATTATCCTGAAGGTAAACATTATTCACCAATAAAAGGAAATAGCCTGAAGCCAGGAACTTGCTACTAAACATGCAAGCAGAATAGTTAATTAAGAAAATATTTGCCAGCTATGTTTTGAGGTAGGAATTAGCAGTGAAAATGAAAGAATGACAGTGTTTTGCTTATGCGAGGCACACAATCCCAACCATAAATAACACGCTTTTCCTTGCTAAAATTAGACTTTTTTGTCAGTAAGATTTAGGGGCTATGGGAAATTTATTATACCTATTTCAGTTAAACACCATATCATTTGTGTTCCTAAATGGGAAGACACTGCCTTTTCATTCCTTGCCTTTATCAAAATCTGAATATGACAGTCTAAGCACAGAAAAATCAAAGTGGCTGGAGGGAAATAAACATCAATTCTTTCCAGCACGGAAAGAATATTCTTTCTTAGCTGTAATTGCGGCACAAATAGCTGTAGCTGAGTTAGTTTCAGCTTAGGTAAGGATAAGCAGCCATACAATATGTAGAGTTGCATTCAGCCACCCTAGTTCACCAATTTTCGACTAATTACCAGCAAATACAGAAAACAGAAAACGGGCTTAGGACCATAGCAAATGGCTTCAGCATCCAGCTGCTTTGTCCTACCAGTGTATCTAAACTGGAGCCAAAGCTGCATTCTTTCCCCACAATCTCCTCAGCTGCCTTGGCTGTGCCTGTGATAAGTGGGCTGAGCTGGTGGACACTGAAGATGGAAAGGAGGACAGCAGTTAACATTGGGTCTTCTGTGTGCCTGTTGGTGGAAAATGATTAGTCCACAGTAAAAGAAAAAAGATGTTTCTGTGAAAAAAGCTACTTGTTTAATATGTTAATTTGGAATGCAAAGTTTTCTGAGGATCTTTGAAGAATTAGATGACAAGCTGCAATCATTGGTAAAAGAGATAGCCTTCAGGATCCTTAGCCACCTAGCTTAGATTTTGAAGGCTTCATACTATGTGTCAATCATTGATCACTATTACAGTCTTTAAAAGGAGATGTGTGACAGACAAATCAGCAGAAACTGAAACTGGCTTTCAGACTGGCCTGCCTTTTTTGACCACTTCATGCTGGATAGTTTCACCAGGAACTGAAATTTCACTTGGCCAAGTTCATGGGACAGTAAATATCTTTTTATTTCAGTAGTTAACAGTAATTCCTCCTTATGAGGAGATTCTTTTAGGTTTGAAAGGGATCCTACAGGCATCAACTGCTAAGACGATGTTGACAACATGATGCTCATTATAAAAAGTTGCCTAGTCAAGCATGAGAGATGTGCAAAAGTATGAGGGTAAAGTGAATGTAGTAGTGATGGGAGAAGAGAGTGAACACAATGGGACTGGTGTGTAGGGAGGTGTGTTGGGGTAAGAACAGCCCTCTTCCATTCATGTCCAAGTTATGGATGAGGATTTTCGTGTGTAAATGGCTGTGGGGGCTAAACGTAGGATGCATATGCGTAGCCTCGTGGGGGAGGAGAGGAGCGGGTGGGTGAGGAGGAGGGGGGGCCAGGATTGCTGTTCTTTGCCTTTCTCCTTTCTGCTGGCCCCTCCTGACATATGACACCGATTTTCACAGGAGCTTGCTTCCCGGCTTCTCCCCCTCCTTTCCTCACAGAGCGCCCATCACAGGGAGGGCAACGCAGCTGCCAGCGAGCCCAGAGCAGCATCCTGCATCTCTGCACAGCCTTTTGCCCAGGAGCACTGAGGTAAGGACCCCCTGCCCTCTATGTCTGTGTCTGTGGGCACAGGAATTCCCACCCTAAACTATCAGAAGCTAAGAAACCCTGCAGACAAGGCTGTGTTAGGGAATTTTGTGACTCAGATGACTTATGTTCAGTCCTGAGAGGTTCATTCTTGCCACCAAACTGCCCTTTTGGTATGCACTGTAGCTACCTGGGGAGACTTTGCAGGGAGATGGCAATGAAACCAAAGTGAAGCAGGAATGATTTATCAGACCCTGAGCAGCCTGTGAGCTGCTCTGGGTGTGCTTGTGAGGTCAGGACAAACAGTTGTAATCTCTTCAGAAGAAAAAAGTCCTGTCTGTCCTGTCTGTAGGTAGCTGTTGAGCCTAAGCTCAGCAGTCTGGGCCCACGTCCCCAGGTTTGCACAGCAGGTACATTCATGCCTTGACAGCACCCTCAGGCCATGACTGCTCCTCCACAGGACTGTTGAGGCCAGGGGACTGGGACAGCAGGGAGAAATGTGCACGACCATCAGTTCTTAAGTGGAGAGAAAACTGAGGTTTGCCTCGGTATCTCCTTCTCTCCATGTCAGCTCTGGAAAAAGCAGGTTTAGAAAAAAACACCTCTGTGAATTACACTTGGGGTTCACAGTGCATCCACACGGGTACAGCCACGGCTAAGATTTCAGAGAACTACTGGTTGTACAAACGATACCAGGCAGTAAGAGAGAACTGAAGTGTGTTTGTAAAAGTCTGTCTCCAGTTTGTCACGTGCTAGAATGATATGCACTATGCTTGAAAATCAT
The DNA here is from genome assembly GCA_013400675.1 of Oxylabes madagascariensis. NCBI lineage: Eukaryota > Metazoa > Chordata > Aves > Passeriformes > Timaliidae > Oxylabes > Oxylabes madagascariensis. The sequence goes on from VYZR01082666.1 coordinate 40,412, forward strand.
TCTAGTATGTCCCTGTTTATTATTTGTGTTTTTGAAAAAATTTTACCCAAAGAAAGAAAAATCAACTTGTTTTTAGGGATGATAGTTTAAAATACAAGACTGCTAAGCAACCTGTTGAAGCAAAACTGAATAACGTTTTATCGTCCTTGTATTGCTGTGCTTCTGTATTTGTGTTGTTTAGGAAACAAACGATGTTCCTCAGATTCTGGTGGCTTTTGTGGATACTTGAACATCATGAGTTTTTAGCAGAAAATCTCAGGGAAGAGAAGATATATGGATTGAGAAGATCAAAACCTAAACACATTCTGCCAAATATTGTAGAAAAATATCCCAGCCCAAATGATAAAGGTGAATATTGTAATTTTAAAACAGGTGTGATTTATTTTTAAGCATTGTGATTTATTTGGATTCTGGATTATATGGTTAACTGGCATTCTAAGATGCTTATAATCAGCCAATTATAATGAGCCAATTTGCCTCATCCTACATTTGCACATGCCTTATTTTTGCACTTTTATCTTTTTACACCCATCTTTTCCCTCCCTTTTTGTGTATTTCAGAAAAGGAGATAGCATTTGTATTTTGTTATGATGTGGCTGAGATCCTATTACTGTCAGAAGAATAATAACTCATATAACTTTATTTTCATAGAAGTAATGTCATCAGTACTTCAGAAAATTGATACTCTACAGATCCTGCTTTTGGAATTTTTTGTCACTGGATATGTTAGTACTAGGGACAAAATCCAGCTGTGTCAAATCACATTCCAGTGTCTTATTCAGTAAGCCTCATTTTCTTGTACATGACTTCCATCTATGCTGGTAGGATACACAGTGAAATACCAGGCAAGATGACAAAATGAAATTTAAAAAACACTACAACATTTCTTATTTCATACTGCGTGACATCAACACAGCTTCAGTTTTTTATTCCTTGAGCAAACGTTCAAGGGTCAATATATACTGTTCTGGAGCAAGTTCCTCAGCCTCTATCAGCTCCATCTTCATGAAGGGCTCCCACTTGTGAACACATGTCATCAAAAGTTTCCATAATTCCAATCCCACTCTTGAATCCTAAAATAGGTGTAGGGTAGAATGAGGTTGAGTATGAAGTCACTCCACTCACCTACATACCTATTTATTCTAGATGAAGATTGCATTCTGGAAATTGCTTTTTTACTGGACAGCTCTGAAAGTGCCAAGGACTATAATCATGAACAACAGAAAAAATTTGTACTGCAAACAGTAGACAGAATGAAAGGTCTGCAGCTTAGTTCTGGACGTACCCTTCGCTGGAGGATGGCCTTACTTCAGTACAGCAGCACTGTTTTCATAGAGCAAACTTTCCATGACTGGAAAGGTCCTGAGGCATTCAAATCCCGCATTGCTCCCATCACCCACATAGGTCATGGCACCTACACAACTTATGCTATAACTAATCTTACCCAACTCTACATGACTGAAGGGACTTTGGGTAGTGTCAAAGTAGCCGTGCTTTTCACTGATGGAGTGGATCATCCAAGAAATCCAGATATTTTTGCAGCTACAGCTGATGCTAAACACCAAGGAATTGTATTTTTCACAATGGGAATGACCAGAGTGGCTGAGGAGGTTAACAATGCTGCCAAGCTCCGGCTCCTGGCCAGTGTCCCAGCATCCAGGTTCGTTTTCAACCTCCAGGAGAAAGAAACTGTGGAGAAGGTTCTCAAAGAAATGGTATGTATGAGAAAGAATTTGAAATAGTGTTAGGAACGTATGTAAATCTTGTCTTATTTCAAATATTTTGAAAACACAATTTCTTCAATACATATTCAAATTTCATAGAAGAAACTAGTACATTTTACAAGTTAAAGTGGTCCAATTCCTGTGTCACAGTAACCAGCTCTCTAGTAACAAAACATGCTTTATTTTACCTCCTCTAAACAGGCAGGCATCCTTCTTTCAATAACATGGCTGCTGTTTGGTTTAAATAACGGCTTTGTCATAATTATACATGCACACATGAGAATTTTAGAGATCTGTATTGCATTGCTGCCTATCAACACATTCATGTCCTCTCAAGAGACTGCATTAGTTGTGGAAAGTGAGAGGAATGCATTGCATGTAGGTGTCTCAGCTCTAGAGATCTAAAAAATAACAGCTAAATCAATTATGATAACTTAATGTGATCATTGTCAAAGTCAAATCTTTTCTAGGGTGTTCTTCCTATTCTCATTTTGTGTATGCTTAACANCTAAGGTAATTTACTAATGTATTTAGTAATTAGTAATTTATTAATTTACTAACTACTAATGTAATTTGTTAACCTAAAGTATTTTCAAAGAAAAATAAACAATGTGTGAGTGTTCAGGCTAGCAAGAATTTGCTGATACATCTTGACATGTCCTCTAACAGGCTCAGTGAAAAAGATATAA
>VYZR01082667.1:0-12644 GCA_013400675.1 Oxylabes madagascariensis
CCGCTCCCGGCCCCGCTCCCGGCAGGGCGGGCAGCGCCGTGCGGGGCCGGTTCCACGGGCAGCGGGCAGCAGGATCCCGGCTCTGCCCGTCCAGCGGCGCTGGGGAGTGCTCCCAGTCACCGTCCTGGCACCGCCGGCACCTCGGGTACACCTTTAGGGACCGGCAGTGATGGACACCGCAGGTCCCAGAGGGAGCAGCCCTGACCCAGCAGAGAAAACCAGCAGAAACACTAACCACCTCCCTACAAAGTACTGTAAAGGAATTTCTATGACAAGCTCAGAATAAGATAAAAATTAACAACTCTGAGTGCGTTTAGTAGGTTTAAAGCGCTAACAGGTGGTACAGTCAAATACCCTTTATGAGGAAGAAGACTCGAATAACCACAGTGCCGTGTTCTAGCAGGTGGATACATGCCAAAACCCACCAGCCCTCCCCACCTGATACACGGAGCTTTCATGGCACACAAGGGAATGTTTTAGTGAAGTTACTCAAATTTTATTTCAGGAACAGTTAGTGTTAGATGACAAAACACCCTAATCAGAAATTGGTTACGTTGAACAAAGTATTTCCCTGTAAGCACAGCAGTTTATGGCACTCTGCTGCTATCTGGGTGTGTATTTACACATCCTCAGATTTTAACCAACTCCCTCGGCAGTCAACACCAAGCCTGCCATGCAGGCAGAGGGAAGCCTGTGACCATCTGGGGTCTATGCCAGCACCCAGCTCACGAGCCACCAACCAGCCAAAAAAATCTGAAACAAACTGTACAGTTGTACTTTTATTTGGACATCTTCCAGTGATAGCTATTAGTCTACAGTTTTTATGATGCATACATTTACTAAGTACAACATCAGACACTACAACAGATCAGAGCTCAGGTAATTCTGACAATTTTTTTTTTTGTTTTTCCTCTATGTACTGTAGTGGCATCAAGTGAAAACCTATATTTAAAGGCTTTTACTCACTGCATGAAGTATCAGCATCTTAAAAAACCCAGTGTTTACTCATAGTTTTAGTATGGCATTTGAAATGTGTTCAGTTTAAATCACAAATTACATATAGACCTTCAAATTGCAATTGCTGGTGTTTCCAAGTTGGGAACAAATGTTGCTGGATATCAATCCGCTTTCAATGAAGCTGATGCTACTTTTTCCTGTAATAGATTAATCTCATTTAACTGACTTAAGCACTTTTATGTTCCATCCCAGTTTGAAGAGTGAGAAGCAAGTTTTCAAAATTTGGATAGAAGACTGTGTCCTAAACATCAGAATAAAATGATCACTGGAATAAAAATACATCAAACTGAATGAGGTAATTATTGTGCAAAATCTGTAGAATAACTGTATATATTTCTAAGGGGTCGTTGACAAGTATTTTTCCAGCATCTGATAAAATCTATCATCTCAATAGATAATAAATTAAAATATAAAAGATATGTCCACATTAAAAGAGCATAACAATGATTCAAAGGAAAAAAAAAAGTTTTTAAAATAATTCTGCATTATATTCCATGGTTAAAGTGATTTTAGTCCTAAGGTGAAAGTTATATTATACACTCACACTGAAATTTTACTCCTGAAAAGTGCATGTAAAATACTGCCATGTAAAACGTTAGATGAATTACCAACTACACATCTATTCCAACTCAAAAATATTTTCCTTTAAAACATGTCAAGCAGCATATACTTTTAATGTGATATAAAAGTAATAGCAGTCCAACCACTGAGTTTAAGGATGATACCTATAAATTACTAAACACTACTTTTTTTAACGAAACGATACAATAAGGCTTTTTACAGGTAAACAAACTTAAAAAATAAACAAAAATACATTTAGGCATACATTTTAAACACTAATGCTTAAGTAGTGGATACATTTCCTGATCTACAGTATGAACATACTGTAATGCCAATTGTTTGTTTTTCAATAGGAGAAAAAAGTTGGTAGGTCAGCATGTTCTCGTGTGTTTTCTTTCCTAGCCTTGTTACTGGATGTGAAGGCTTTGCCATTACATTCTCACAAGTACAGTACCCTGACAGTCTGAAAACGACCTTACACCTTACTTGGAGCCACTTCACAGCAGCCACAGTTTCAGAAATCAAGTAACATTTGAAAAAGGAGTGTTTGGTATATGATACAGAGGAAAACAATCTAAATCATTTAGCAAAGATCATTCAGAACTTTTTTGCCAGTATAAATTCTTGGAAGTACCAACATGATCCATCAAATGTAATATGGGCCGTTTGAATATAAGATGACATGAGCATCTTAAAATGATACTGACAAAGTTTATGTTGTCTTTATTTTCAATTTTAGCAACCATACAAACAGCATGTCTGCCTCTCAAGTAAAACAAAACTGAAATGTTTCAGTCTGCTTAAACAGTAAATCTTTTCTCGGTGAATTTGCAGGCAAACAGAGGAGCACCAAACAGTCTAATAGTGTACCTCTAGGTTATTTATCAATATTGTAAAATAAATTAATGTTAACACTAAGATGCAGATTATTATAATACATTAAAAATATTGCACAATGCAACTGAGCAATGTGTGTGGCTTTATTTTTACATGTATATTTGAGCCATACACCACAGAACTGGAACCCCTTACACAAGGCTTCCGCGCTTATGCCTCACATCGTGAAATGTGAATTTTATATAGCAGATCCAAGATGTGTGAGACAGAAAAATCTTTCCAGTAAAATGTGCAACAGTCAACATAACTCAGTTTCTCATTATGCACTCTGATTTCCACCAATTAAATCAGCATGAATCATAGTCAAGTGACAGCATCATAGCCAAAACCTACTTAACTTTCTTGTTAGTCAACCTTTCTAAGAATGAGAGCCTTGGGCTACTGCAGAAATTTTCTATTAAAGTTTTTCCTCACATATTCCAGTGTGAAAGAAGACTTCTCTGTTTGTTTTTTAAGTGGCAAAAAACCAAGAGATTATACTCAAAATACACATTGTCATCTCTGGGGTCTACAAACAAAGAACAACATTAGACAGACTCTATAACCTAAATAAATACTAAAACCGTTACTGACTTCTGATCGTTTGCTTCAAGATTCTGTATTTTTAGCTAACTACTTTTAAAAATAACTAAATGTATAATTTCCAGTGTGCTACTTGTGCTTAGTTACCATTTTCCTCTACAGGTGTTACTTGATACAATGTGCAAAAATCCAGTTAAAATAACAGATTGCAACAGACTGTAAATAAGGTTGACAACAAAAAAATGAAATATCTTATTTTTAGTGCTTAGTATGATCCTGTCATACATTTGAAACAACAGAATATGCAGCAGCGATTTAGTTTGCTTGGTAAACCACAGTTCTAACAAATGAACACCTAAGAGCATATAGTGAGCTATAAGACTTATCACTACAATTTATGTCAAACTGACATAAATGAGGAAGTGGTTTAAGAAATAACTTTATATATTGCGAGTTTGTGTTTTTCCATTCCAGTTTTTACAAATTAAATGTAACAGGCTCCCACGTGACTGTGTATTCTACTACAAAATGCCTAACTTTCAAGTCTTCCACGTCCAGGACTGTGACTGTCCCTATTGGTCCCCACCTATGAGAAGATTACATATGGATTTTAATTTACACTATTTAAATATGTTTACTAAAGATCTAAAAATGTCTCTAGAGAGCTGAAGACATAATTTTTGTCCAAGCCCGATTTCCATACTCTGCACATGTATGAATCAGTGATGTCCTCCGAAATGCAATGACTGAGCACAAATGCACATCTTTCTATGAGCGTTCAGCCTGTGGTGCTGCTGTGCAGTTTCCCAGCTACCTTAACTACACATCTGGGCTTAGACAGGCTTTTGTTCAGAAAAGGTGGGTTTAGTGGCTCACTACGTTTTAACAGGTACAGGTATCAGGCAACTGGTTCTCCATCTAACACTGACAGGACATCCTCGGGATCAGACACGTGATATGAAGCCCAGGCCCAAGCTGGCTGGGATCTGAATGGTTTCTAAAGCCAGAGAGGATGGATTAAACGGAAAAGTAACAGGGAAGATGTGTTTAGCATCCATGAGCAACTGAGGAGAGTCCTTCCTGTCTCGCAGACGCACCTGCAAAGATAAGAAAGTGATGACATCAGCATTTAGCCAGCTGCCTGCTGACAATCACCTTACGAAGATGATCTGTGCTTACAGACTGTGTGCAAACACACACTCTATGCTAACCTGAGCCCACACATTTACACCAACTGTGCCATCAAACTGTAGTTACTTTGGTCAGCTTCAGTTCTGCACATCTCCCCCTTACAATGCAACCTGGGAATACTTAAATGCCCTGCAAAAGGAAGATTTTGCCCAGTATCTGGTAACCACCTTTTTAGTAAGTGGAATTACAGCTTTATCTCAGTCCTACCTTGCCAATCTCCCTCATCTTGCTATACTGTAACTCAATTTCTAATAGACCAGCAGGTTCATATTTGTTTCTTTAAGTTTGCTCTATTGGCTGCTTCGCTTTGGAGTTTTCAAAACTTTTCATTTTCACCAATATATACAAAACCAGAAGGACTAAATTAAGAACTTTGCCATGGATATAGGCCTCTGTTTCCAAAGCACAGAACTTCACATGCAGACACAGGTCTGAGTAAATTTGCATATCTAAATCTTAGCGCTTGAAAAGTTGTCATACAAGTGAGCTGACATACACAGAGATGAATAAGCACAAAAACCTCTCACCTGAAAACCTCATACATACTGACAGAGAAACTAACACTTTCATGTAAGTCTGGAGGCAGAACTTGTGATTGCTTAAATTTTAAGGCTGACATCACGTTTTCAATGCTGTTGAACTATGATAGCTACAAAGCATAGTTTATTCATTTTCCTGAATGTATTTCAGGATGCAAGTGACTTTGGCTTATCAGAGGTTTTCTTAAAAACGGTCAAATGGTTTTTGATGAAAAGATAGACATACCTGTATTGTACGTATAAATGACACCAAGACTCTCTCTTCAAACTCATTAACTGGAGTATACAAATTCAGAACTTTTACAATCTGTGAAGAAGAACAATCACTTTCAGGTTCAGGTTACTCATCAATCAATAGATGCATCCATGACTACTAATAATATAATTTTAAAATTAGCTATTTAAAAAAGAAAAATATTTAAAAGTACCTGTCTTTTTTTGCTTTATAGATTAATGCAGAATTCCATCAACCTGCTCAATGCTATGTCAAATGAATGCCTCCTTCAGAACATATGCTCTTTGGAGGTAGGAACCCTAAATTTCTACATGTGTGATGAAAATACCAAATTATAGAAAAATCACATGAGAAGTAATGGATTGTTTTCCTACCCATCCTTGAAAACATGATGTATTCCTCACCCTAATTTTGACCCTGTAATCATGACCTCCTGTAGTCTTACAGCTTTTCTGTTTTTCAAGAGAGTGAGCTATTTCTCTAAAAACAGGGCTAAAACCACCAAAGGTAAGAATTACATAACAAAGACTTTAAATAATAATAATATGAGTGAAACTTGTAAAATCTGTTAAAAATTCTCTTTTTTTACCATTTCCTTTATTAAAAAACCAAAACAGTTTGTTAATAAGTTAAAACACATTCCTAACATTAGTTAGGAATTCGAACTTCTTATTCAGTAGAAAACCAAGTGATTTTCCAGTAATGTGAATTAATAAATCAAAATGGCTTTATCAGTGCAACTGCTAGTGCTGACACAACTGTGAAAGAAACAGGGAAATTTCTTCCTTTTCTTGGTGAGAATTGTTCAGTAAGCATCAAAGATCCTTGGGTCCATTTATTCCTGTACAAGCTCTATGCAAATGTAGCATGGTTTGAAAAAGAAGTGCAACATATCTGTACAAAATCTGAGCTTTCATAAATAGGAGTCTGTTTACTGAGATCCACCTGGTTCAGCCTTTGAGGCTAATGGATACAGTAACTTTACACTCTTGTTTGCAGACTCAGAGACAACAGCTTTATTTGAATAGTCCATCAACTTGGCTGGATATCAACTCAGATGGCAGAAAGTTCAATTCCTACTGTCCTAGGCAGAGCTGTCTGGAGTACAGAGATGTCTTTGAATGAAGACTTTTCTCTAAGGATTTCCAAAAACCGAGAGACTGTGTATCCCACTGCACCCTGCACAATCTATTGAGCTTCCTCTCATTTGTTCAAGACTTATTTCAAACACCAGACTCAAAAGGGTCTGGTCCTTTTTTCACACCTCCAACTTAATCTGTTCTAGCAAAAGAAAGTGAGAAACCTCCAATTCATGAGTGACAGCAGTGCTGGCAGGGATAGCAAACACCAACAGAGCAGAGAACTGCTCAGGAGGGACAGCAAGACAGACAAGGGGGATTTGCTCACCTGGGCAGTAGTCAGTGCATTGCACATTGAACAAATGGCTTCTGCATCTTCATCCGTTTTCTTTTTTACTTGCAACAACTGTGCAGCCTGGATGAGGGGTTCCAGGGTTTCCTTAGCCCCACTATTCATCAAATTTTTATCACGTAGCCATTCTTCCAGTTGACTCACATTGTATCTGTACAAAGAGGTAAGAGCATCAAGAACATTAATGCTTGATTATGGATAAATGGAAAGCATGTGCAATTCCTATTTCCCAGCGCTGCTTCTTTGTTCTTATGTGTTTTTCCTTCTTGTTACTTTGTCTTCACACTGTTTTCTCCTAATTAAGGCAGGGATTTTGACTTTCATAACACAAACTATGGTCAAAGATTTCCACTAACTAGTCTTTCCCATTTGTTTCTGTTCCTATTAATTGTGTGCATGTGATAAGAAGAAAGGCAAATGAGATTTTGTCCGTGTTAAAGTACAGTGAGGCTTTGGGAGGTAACTTGAGGGACTGGAATGCCCTGGCTAAGTTTCCTGATGTATGCCAGTAAAATCCATTGGCCAAGTGAGGTGAAATGCAGGAGATGATTCAGATGGCTTTGCTGAGGAAGCAATTACCAACATTTCATCTACAGTTCTGATACCCGCTTGATAATGAAACACTTTTTGGTTTGCTTCTACCACATTTCCTTGAATGTCAGGTAGGATTTGGCCAAAGTCAACTATGCTGTTTTTAACCAAATTTCATCAAATCAGTTTAACATCATCTGCACCTGTTTGCGTGTGGAAAAAGAAATATTCCAGATATCTGCAACTCCATCAAAATGACATTCAGCAATGTCAAGAGTCCAGTAAGATTTGCAGCAGTGCATTCAAGAGAACTGCAACAAGCTTTCCCACCTTATCTGCATTCCTTTGCTCCAGGAGCACATGTCCTTGCGCAGGAGAAGGTTATTGAGCGTCACGGCCCCGATGATGTAGAACATCTGCTTGACCACCTGTTTGATCAGCTCGGGGTCCATTCCGTGCTGGCACATCACCGAGTGGAAGGAGTTCAGCTGCCGGATGATGGAGTCCAGCGTGTAGGTGCCTTCGTCAGCAATGCTGGAGGTTCTCTTCCGCAGCCCTGTCGGTTTCACCCCTGACACACCCTGGATGGTTTCGTGCTCCAGCATTCCTGAAACTGCATTTGATTTGACACTATTACTGTAATGACTGAAAACTGCTGATACACAAGCATATTGTGCAAGACAGCAAAGCAGAGAGAGTGGGCTAGGCTTTCTGCTAGCCACAGTTTACCATGATTTCCAGAAATTGTGTGTCCCACTACATTCTGCAAAATCTAAGTTCACAGGGTTGTTACAAAGATTCCAGCATGTGTGTTTAAAAGGACACTCTGAATCTAGCTCAGGAAAGTACTTTTTTCCTCCCAGGGTCATATGAGCAGTGGAGTCAGCAAACTGAGAGCTGTTCCATTCTTCTAAATATTGTGATTGGAAAGCATCATGAAAATTTCTGTGGCAGTACTGTCTGAACAGAAAATGAAAAGTATTCTTAATGAAAAAAACCCTCTCTGAATGTTAGCTTTATCACTGCTAGTGATTTAATTCCTCACTCTTGTCCATAACAACAATCGAACAATTTTTTCCATATTAATTTCAATTAAGCGTTCTCATGTAATTATAGTCTAATTTTTCAATGGGACATTTCCCAACAGACAGGGCAACAAATACCAGATTATCCAGACAGCTTCTTCCTGATTTATGCCATGCATGAATAAGGTATACCAATTTATTCTGGCACTGCCAGAAGAACCAGTCACAGTTTAGTTTTTCATCTAATCCAACTTGTCCAGAAAAGTCCTTGTCATCTATGAACAGAATATCACAAGAACTATTAATGAAACTACTGTTTAGGAAGAAATACGAGATACAGCTATTACCACCATCATGATTTTCATTTTGGTACTATGTTGTGAAGCTTAAGGAATTCAACTTTGCCTTACCAATCATTGGTTGCAGAATATTTTCCAACACCCGAACAAGTTGTTGGTAGATCTGTATAGCCAAGTCACTCAGTACTTGTCTATATTCAGCTAAATCAAAATTAGTGAGGCAGTGTTCATTTTGACGAGGTGTATTATGCTTCATAAATCCCTGAATTCATAAAATAACAGAAATTAATGCTTCAGTAGAGCACAAAAATATTACACAAACCCAGTATTTGCATTTTCTTTCTTTCATGCAGCTGACAAATAATACCTTCAGTTACAGCCCCTCAGAATTTTAATTTGGAACTTTGTCTGATTGAGGCTAATGCTAGGATTTGCGTTTCAAGTGTGATGCCCACAGCATCAAAATTTCAGGTCTGTGACACAGGAACAAATTCTGCCAGCTTTCTGGTGGGCAAGACTCCCTCCCACTCCAGCATGGACATTTTCACCTGGCCAGGTATGGCCAAAAGCCCAGCTAAGCTTGAAAGAGGAACTGGGCACATCACAGCCTCCAAACATCAACTGTCTGCCATACAATGCCTAAAAGGCTTAATATGGCCTTTTTATAGGGAGTGCAGTGAATCACTGTGAAAAACCATAATGGGAGCTGCAAGATTCTCCTGCTTAATCTGAGCTGGCCCTTTTAGGAGCCCAATGTCATCTAGACTCTGGGTCCCAGCCTGCAATAAAGGGAAGCTGGTTCAAATCTTACATCCCTCATTCCAAAAGGCATAGCCATTTTAAGAGACTATGACCAGATCTTTTATACAAGATTTGTTAAAGGGCAGTGCTGAGAACAGCACTGGAGAGCAAGAGAAACCAGAGTAAGAGCACTGCTTACCTCTTCTCCACTGTACTGCTTCAAACAGTGCAAAAACCGGCAGGTGTTCGACAGCCAGAAGGACACTGTTTCAAAGTCATCTCCTCTTTTCTGAAGATAAAAAACAAATACAGTTCAGCAAAGAAATAGAAGAAATAGGAGAAATAAAATAATAGAATGCAAGATGCACAACTAGACACTTAAAATACACTCTCTAGCAGATCCTCATTCTGATGTTTTGCAAAACTTTGTGTATTACAGTAATGAATTAGGAAAGCAAGGGTTTTGGCAAAGTGCCATTTAACACCCTCCCTGTTTTCCTTAGTATTATTCATGAATATGATTTCCTTCACAGAGATGATCTTTCTGTGTTTCACAGACCCATCCTAATTGCTCTGGGCAGAACTGAAAGGGCAATGTGACTGTATTCCCAAAATACCCAATGACTCTTGTGAAGAGCCCAGCGGGGAAGACTGGAATGATAAAGAGCCAGCAGGAGGAGCAGGAAACAACAGTTTTGATGAATGCCACTTACATCACAACCATTTTGGCAGCCTGGTATGGAAAATGAAACAAAACAACAAACCCTTCTCACCAAAGAACACAGGACTGAGTATATGCTAAGTAGTTCTAGGGCATCACAGTGCATTTCTTTCACTTAAAAACGTTCAAAAATTCCTATGGATATCTAAGCTCCAGCAGGATTGTTTACTAAGCATTTTTTCAAAACTTGTAGTTTGATTAAAGGCTTGGCTTTTGACACATCTCTCTCATTTAAAAAATAAAAAAACATATAAGCATAAAACATATTTATGTCTTAATTATGCCTTCAAGATACACCTAGCCTGAACTCTCCCACCAACTCCTTGCAAAGACTTTGGGCAGTAACATATTATCATCAGTGTAATCTGTAGGTGAAGCAAATGAGGAATCTGTTAACCAAAACTGCAAATGAAACTGTTTATTTAAGCGCTCTGAAGAAGATTAAACTCACTCTGCAAAATCTGACTACATCCAAAACTTTATAAGCTGAGCTTCAGAGGATGGAGACTATTCAAAACAAAAAGAAGGTAGTTCTTTTCCCACTAATTCAATGCATCTCTGCTACTATATGGATAAAATGCCAGCACAACTCCTGGGACTTTAGGGGGAGTTCACTGATCATAAATCCAGAGCCAATTCACTGAAAGCCTTTTCCTCATTCTCCTAACATAAAACCAAAAGCGAATTTTAAATTAACATTTTTTTCTAAACTAAGCAGACTAACTAACCTTTAACACTTTTTTGATGCCATTGATAGTGGAAGTCAACAACGACCGCACTTTCTGGTCATCATTAAGGTAATCTGCATGGCGCACACACATGAACAAAATATATGCTGGTAGTCCTGGAATCAGGTTGACAGCTACCCCACGTGGTTTCAGCTCTTGGGAAAAACAAACACACATTGTCTTGTTAAGTGTCAAGTCATTGGAAGATGTTATATGAGGTAATTGCAACCTCCCCAGTTAATAGCATATACATGTATATATATATACACCTGGCCAGTGAAAACTCAGAGCAAAACTAAAGCCACTTTCTTGGTAAAAGAACAGAATAAGAAAATATAAGTGCCTGCTAAAAATATGCAGGCATAATATGTACTATACTCATCAGGAAGGATAATTAGATTACAATACACTTTAAGAAGTGTAGATAAACTGAACACTGAAAATAAGCTATTCATTTCCTAATGCAAATTCTGTGGTCTCATCATCCATTTTTTCAAGTGTATGGAAGCAGAGAAGGCCACAAATGAGAAAGATGCTTACCTAAAATAAGATTCTTGACAAGTTTTTGTTCATCCTCCTTCTTATATTCCAACATCCCTTGGAAGTCCTTTTCTTTCCGTGGAATGTTAACTGGACGAATAGGTTCATCAATGATTTGTCCAGGTGATATGTTCTCCATCTGGCCCACTTCAGAGAGAGAATGAAAATATTACATTTTACAGTGAAACCAATACATACCAGAGACATTTCTGTAACATTCCTAAGGAAAGTCCTGGCTCCAGCAGGACAAGGAAGAGAATATTAAGAGCAAAACTGAGAAAACTCATTGGTTGAGAAAAAGGTGGTTTAGTAAGTGAAAGAAAAGGGGCTGGGCGGGGGGCAGGAAGCAAAGGCAATCACTCATGATAAACCTCCACCCCGAGGGAACTGATGACCAGCCAGTCTCAAACAACAGCTACCTTGTGTGCAAAAACCCCTCCTGTGGTTCCTGGTATTAGGAGGTGCAGCATATGGAATATTCCTTTCGCCAGTCTGGGTCAGCTGTCCTGGCTGTGTGCCCATGTGCCCTCCCACCTCAGCTTGCTGAGGGGACAGAGTGGGGAAAAAAGGAAACCTTGACACTGCCCAGCAGTAGCCAAAACACTGGTGTGTTCCCAGCAGTGTTATAGACTCGAATCCAAAACACAGCATCACACAGGCTGCTATGATGAAAGTCAACTCCATCCCAGTCAGACCTACTGCATCCTTCTAAGTTAACTAGGCAATAAACACACCAAACTATATTTTCAGGAGCATTTTCCCACTCTGTATATTATGTATGAACATTACTGTGATCTTGTCCAGAGAAGTAACTGAACAATATTGTAAGACTTCTCAAAAAATACCCACTTAGTTTGAGTAACTAACTTCAAATTCAAAGGAAAACTGGGTAACTCATTTTTGCCTGGTTCAAATTTAGTACTGCTTTTCTCTTGACAAAACCACATACTGTCTTTGAGTACACAAACAGGGCAGGAAACATTATTTTATGTTTGAATACTTTCTGCCTTCAGAGAAACATCAATCTCCTTTTCTCAACAGCTCTTGTAAAGCTTCATAAAGGAACACACAGAGGTCTGAGCATACGTCCTGTTTCTCAATCAACAGAGACTAAAGATACTGAAGACGTCACAACTGCTAAAACAGATGGGTATGATGACAATCAGATCACAAAGTAAACCAAAATCTTTCTCTCAAAATATGAAAGTACCTTCGAGTTCACCGATCTTCTTAGCAAACACTTTCAACTGCTTCTTTAACTTGCGAACAGTTTTGTCCTGCTTTTCCAGCTGCTCCATCAAATCCTGTAAATTAAAATAAGGGAAAGATTAAGATATGGGAACAATCCTGTACCGTGTGACAGAGACAAAAACAGTGCTGTTAGAGTTACGAGGCAGTGAGGAAAGCTGAACAGAAGTGCCATCCTCTGGCCGAGGGCTGCAAGCTGGTACACTGCCTACAACACAAGCCAAATATTGCAAATAGTATTTAGTTATATGCAGCATGACAAAGGCAAAGCTCATAGGCAGGTAGATTCTGCAGACACTCAGAATGAGGTCAGTTCGTACAGCAGAAGATATTTTGCTGCAAACTCATCTCCCTAATGCTTCCTCCCTGCTCCTCCAAATGCCTCACAGAAATTATTTTCTTTATTATTAAACAGCTA